>CAWUFW010008600.1:600000-869228 GCA_963921515.1 Calotriton arnoldi | reverse complement strand
CTGCACATTGTTGGAGGTCGAGGTGTGTGGTGATGAGTGTGTGCAGATGTGAGTTGTTGCCCGGCTAGACCCCTGCCTGCATGTTGGCCTTGGCTTACTGGCCATGCTGATTGATTTGTGCTTGTGTAGGTGTGATGGTAGTTTGTTGCTCAGGACACATGACTGTGTTTCACAGTGTGAACGACATCTAGCTTTGTCATCACAGTGGGATTGTCATGCAGCCCAGGGTCACCACATTGTGGGGACCCTGGGTGTAGTGCTGTGGTGCGTCTGTGTCTTGCTGTGTCAGTTGCTGTTCCTACATGCTTGTGTGACATGTGTGATTTGTGCTCCCTCTCATCTAACGATGCCTGATTGCCCACATAGGGGATTTGGATCCATGAGTTACCTTTGTGTGGCACTGTATGCGCATCTGTGTGATTGGTATTCAGGCCTCATCATGTGTTGTGTGGTTGCCTGGGGACACTGGCACACCCCCTCACCTGTTGTGTTTGATGTGCAGTGTGGGTCTGCCTGTTTCTGTTTGTGCATCTGCACCACTGCATTGGCATATCTTTAGTGTGCCATTGGCTGTATGTTGTTTGGTGGGTTTCCCCTGCTGTCCCTGGGACTCCTAGGTCATCAGTCAGCACAATGATCATTGTTTGTGTGTCCCATTGCTGCCATGGTATGGTATCTGTTCACCTCCCATCTACAGTCTCCACAGGGTATCTGCATTTGTGTGCCCATTGGTGCAAATATGTGGGTCTGCATTCTGATGGTCACTTCTGTCATTGTGTCATTGATGAATGTTGACAGTGTCAGCCCCCATGGGTGATGTTTGTCTGCACATGGCCAATGGTATGTCTTATTTGCACTGCAGTGTTTGCCTCCCCAATCTATGTTGCTATGGGACACAAGCACTACTTTGCCACTGATGTGTTTGTTGTTCTGTGACCAGGAATCATCCATGCAGTTTGGCAGTTGCAGCTTTTTCAATGTCAACACTTACATTTTGGTCACTGTGATGATGGGGGTTTGGACCCCATTGCCACAGTGTTCAAGATGTGCTTCAGCTATGGACCCCACACTTACATTTTGGTCACTGTGATGATGGGGGTTTGGACCCCATTGCCACAATGTTCAAGATGTGCTTCAGCTATGGACCCCACACTTACATTTTGGTCACTGTGATGATGGGGGTTTGGACCCCATTGCCACAATGTTCAAGATGTGCTTCAGCTATCGACCCCACACTTACATTTTGGTCACTGTGATGATGGGGGTTTGGACCCCATTGCCACAATGTTCAAGATGTGCTTCAGCTATTGACCCCACACTTACATTTTGGTCACTGTGATGATGGGGGTTTGGACCCCATTGCCACAATGTTCAAGATGTGCTTCATCTATGGACCCCACACTTACATTTTGGTCACTGTGATGATGGGGGTTTGGACCCCATTGCCACAATGTTCAAGATGTGCTTCAGCTATGGACCCCACACTTACAATTTGGTCACTGTGATGATGGGGGTTGGACCCCATTGCCACAGTGGTCATGGTCTGCTTGCATTGTGGGGGCCACACACATTTATGTGTGACACATGTGATAGGGGGTCACATTGTATGTTCAAAGTCATGTTCAGTGTTGTAGGCATTTGACACAGTCTACACACGCTTGTCATGGTGTTGGGGGGATGTCTTTATGTTGCATTCTTTATGTTGGTGTGTGCTTGTTGTGTCATGTATTAGCCATCCTATGAGTGGGGGTGTTGTTGGTGGTAGGCATCTGGCACCCCCTGGGTAGGGGTGGTAGTAGTGGTAGGCATCCAGCCCCCCATGGGTAGAGGTGGTAGTAGTGGTAGGCATCTGGCACCCCTGGGTAGGGGTGGTAGTAGTGACAGGCATCCAGCCCCCATGGGTAGAGGTGGTAGTAGTGGTAGGCATCTGGCACCCCTGAGTAGGGGTGGTAGTGGTGGTAGGCATCCAGCCCCCATGGGTAGAGGGTGGTAGTGGTGGTAGGCATCTGGCACCCCTGAGTAGGGGTGGTAGTGGTGGTAGGCATCCAGCCCCCATGGGTAGAGGTGGTAGTGGTGGTAGGCATCCAGCCCCCATGGGTAGAGGTGGTAGTAGTGACAGGCATCCAGCCCCCCATGGGTAGAGGTGGTAGTAGTGGTAGGCATCTGGCACCCCCTGGGTAGGGGTGGTAGTAGTGACAGGCATCCAGCCCCCATGGGTAGAGGTGGTAGTAGTGGTAGGCATCTGGCACCCCTGGGTAGGGGTGGTAGTAGTGGTAGGCATCTGGCACCCCCTTGGTAGAGGTGGTAGTAGTGACAGGCATCCAGCCCCCATGGGTAGAGGTGGTAGTAGTGGTGGGCATCTGGCACCCCTGGGTAGAGGTGGTAGTAGTGACAGGCATCCAGCCCCCATGGGTAGAGGTGGTAGTAGTGGTAGGCATCTGGCACCCCTGGGTAGGGGTGGTAGTAGTGGTAGGCATCTGGCACCCCCTGGGTAGAGGTGGTAGTAGTGACAGGCATCCAGCCCCCATGGATAGAGGTGGTAGTAGTGGTAGGCATCTGG
Organism: Calotriton arnoldi; assembly: GCA_963921515.1. NCBI lineage: Eukaryota > Metazoa > Chordata > Amphibia > Caudata > Salamandridae > Calotriton > Calotriton arnoldi. The sequence continues at coordinate 866,668 of CAWUFW010008600.1, read as the reverse complement.
CACCCCTGGGTAGGGGTGGTAGTAGTGACAGGCATCCAGCCCCCATGGGTAGAGGTGGTCGTAGTGGTAGGCATCTGGCACCCCCTGGGTAGGGGTGGTAGTAGTGGTAGGCATCTGGCACCCCTGGGTAGAGGTGGTAGTAGTGACAGGCATCCAGCCCCCCATGGGTAGAGGTGGTAGTAGTGGTGGGCATCTGGCACCCCCTGGGTAGAGGTGGTAGTAGTGACAGGCATCCAGCCCCCATGGGTAGAGGTGGTAGTAGTGGTAGGCATCTGGCACCCCCTGGGTAGGGGTGGTAGTAGTGGTAGGCATCTGGCACCCCCTGGGTAGAGGTGGTAGTAGTGACAGGCATCCAGTCCCCCATGGGTAGAGGTGGTAGTAGTGGTAGGCATCTGGCACCCCCTGGGTAGGGGTGGTAGTAGTGACAGGCATCCAGCCCCCCATGGGTAGAGGTGGTAGTAGTGGTAGGCATCTGGTACCCCCTGGGTAGGAGGTGGTAGTAGTGGTAGGCATCTGGCACCCCCTGGGTAGAGGTGGTAGTAGTGACAGGCATCCAGCCCCCATGGGTAGAGGTGGTAGTAGTGGTAGGCATCTGGCACCCCTGGGTAGGGGTGGTAGTAGTGACAGGCATCCAGCCCCCATGGGTAGAGGTGGTAGTAGTGGTGGGCATCTGGCACCCCTGGGTAGAGGTGGTAGTAGTGACAGGCATCCAGCCCCCTGGGTAGAGGTGGTAGTAGTGACAGGCATCCAGCCCCCATGGGTAGAGGTGGTAGTAGTGGTAGGCATCTGGCACCCCCTGGGTAGGGGTGGTAGTAGTGACAGGCATCCAGCCCCCATGGGTAGAGGTGGTAGTAGTGGTAGGCATCTGGCACCCCTGGGTAGGGGTGGTAGTAGTGGTAGGCATCTGGCACCCCCTGGGTAGAGGTGGTAGTAGTGACAGGCATCCAGCCCCCATGGGTAGAGGTAGTAGTAGTGGTGGGCATCTGGCACCCCTGGGTAGAGGTGGTAGTAGTGACAGGCATCCAGCCCCCATGAGTAGAGGTGGTAGTAGTGGTAGGCATCTGGCACCCCCTGGGTAGGGGTGGTAGTAGTGGTAGGCATCTGGCACCCCCTGGGTAGAGGTGGTAGTAGTGACAGGCATCCAGCCCCCCATGGGTAGAGGTGGTAGTAGTGGTAGGCATCTGGCACCCCTGGGTAGGGGTGGTAGTAGTGACAGGCATCCAGCCCCCATGGGTAGAGGTGGTAGTAGTGGTAGGCATCTGGCACCCCCTGGGTAGGGGTGGTAGTAGTGGTAGGCATCTGGCACCCCTGGGTAGAGGTGGTAGTAGTGACAGGCATCCAGCCCCCATGGGTAGAGGTGGTAGTAGTGGTAGGCATCTGGCACCCCTGGGTAGGGGTGGTAGTAGTGACAGGCATCCAGCCCCCATGGGTAGAGGTGGTAGTAGTGGTGGGCATCTGGCACCCCTGGGTAGAGGTGGTAGTAGTGACAGGCATCCAGCCCCCATGGGTAGAGGTGGTAGTAGTGACAGGCATCCAGCCCCCCATGGGTAGGGGTGGTAGTAGTGGTAGGCATCTGGCACACCCTGGGTAGAGGTGGTAGTAGTGGTAGGTATCTGGCACCCCCTGGGTAGGGGTGATAGTAGTGGTAGGCATCTGGCACACCCTGGGTAGAGGTGGTAGTAGTGGTAGGCATCTGGCACCCCTGGGTAGGGGTGTTAGTAGTGACAGGCATCCAGCCCCCATGGGTAGAGGTGCGAGTAGTGGTAGGCATCTGGCACCCCTGGGTAGAGGTGGTAGTAGTGGTAGGCATCTGGCACCCCTGGGTAGGGGTGGTAGTAGTGGTAGGCATCTGGCACCCCCTGGGTAGAGGTGGTAGTAGTGACAGGCATCCAGCCCCCCATGGGTAGAGGTGGTAGTGGGCATCTGGCACCCCCTGGGTAGAGGTGGTAGTAGTGACAGGCATCCAGCCCCCCATGGGTAGAGGTGGTAGTAGTGGTAGGCATCTGGCACCCCCTGGGTAGGGGTGGTAGTAGTGACAGGCATCCAGCCCCCCATGGGTAGAGGTGGTAGTAGTGGTAGGCATCTGGCACCCCCTGGGTAGGGGTGGTGTTGGTTGTTGGCATCCAGACCCCTATGTGTATATGTGGCATTGGTGATGGCCATCCCGCCCCTATGGTGCTGCTGTTGCTGGTGTAAGTAATTTCTGCATCCCTCTGTGTGTGTGTGATATGTCAGGTACGTGTGGTTTGTTTGTGTGGTGGGTGTCTGACTTACTTTCTGCGCCGTACGCGTCCGTGCCTGTTCCGGTAATAGATGTAGAATATTGGTAGGATCGGCACGATGGGATTCATGGTTGGTTCGTCTCGTTCGTCTTTGTCGTTGCTTCGCCTCGTCCTCGTGGCTGGCGTGTTCGTCTCGTAGCCGTGGATCGTCTTGTGGCGCGAATCGGAGCTTATGTGCGCCTCTCCCGGATGCTTAGACGTGCCGTGCGTAGCGACGAGTTCGGCACGTACGGAAAGTGCATCGTACTTGTCCGGCCGGACGGGGCTCTATTTTGGCTTCCGAACGACTCGATTCTGCGTTTCCGGATCCGGCTCGGTCGGAGAACAGGACCTGGATTGGGTGAGTACGACTGGGTCGGAATCTATGCAGTTGTGCGCATCGTACTTGCTCGTTCGGAAGAATGTGCGAGTCGGTCGGGAAACAGGCATTCGCCAGGCTTTTTTCCCGGCTGAATGGTGTTGGGTGCGCCTCCGGCCGAGATCGGAATCGGCCCCCATGAAGCTAATTTTCAGCATGCACTAAATTGGAAATAAAGCTCAAATGTGAATGAGTGAAAATATGATCCGAAAATACAAACAATGGCAGTGAGGGCTCAAAACGAATGCGCACTGGTGTTATTTTAAGAAGAAAATTCAATTTTCACTTTCCCACGCTCAACTTTCAGTTGCCCCACCACCCCTGGGCAACATATATGAAAAATCCAATCTTTGTAGAAAGGAGCGTGTCCAAATCCATCATCAAGTATTTCTTATATTTTATAGTCTCTGATGGGTTCTTGTTATTTCATAATTTTTTCATCCAAAAAATCACATGGGAGTCTTATGTTTCATATTAATCTTGATGTTTATTTATTCAATTTCATCACTAGTGTCAGGCTCCGTGGTGCGCGCCGCCTTTAACGGCACCCGCGCTTGCACACGGAGCAGAGAGCCCCACCCGCCATTCCCTGTCAACAGCCGGGGCGGCACTTGAGGGATACTTAAGGACGGGATCCACGCTGGTAACGCACTTCGCGTTCCAGTTCGGATCCCGCCTGGCCTCCCACCGCTCTCAACATTTTCCCTGCTTACCTGTCTCAGTCGTTGATCTCCTGCTCTCGTTGTTGGTTGCTCGTGTTGCTGTTGGCTTCCTGAGTGCTCTTCCGCTTCCTGGGCCCTCGGGTTTTCTTCCGGGGCTGGTTGCCTTGCTGCTCTTCTCCGGTCAGGTTACTTTGTTGCTAGGGAGCTCAAGTCAGAGTTAACCCTTGGCATCCTTGTTCTGCAAGATAAGAATTAGGCAAAGGGTTTTAAAGCATCGCAGTATCTTTGTTTCTTTTTGGATTATACCAGCTTTATTTTAGGATAGAGGAACAGTACTTACCTGATGGTCCTGTGTTCCCTTGAGCATTTCTGGTGATTCTTTTGTTCTCCAGCCACTATAAAGAAAGAAGACATATTGGCATTATAATAGAGTCCAGTTCTTCGTCGGCACTAGTTGCATAAGTTTTGACCCTTGTTGTTTTTTCCCTTTTTTTGCCCCGTACCTCCTTCTGCTTAGGGAAATGCGTTTTTTGGTTTTTCCCTGCGTATAGGAGTACGGGTATATTCTTTGTTTTACTTAACGGGTCCTCCATACCTATGGTGATTCTAACCTAGGTCAGTACCCTATCTTTCTCTCCTGTTTTCACATGCTAACCCCTGCAGTCCTATTACTTATTGACCCTTGTCCATCCTTCTAGATAGTGGGAGTGTTCTATCGTCCCTGGGGAGCTGTTTCTTCGTACACATCAGCTTCTTCCATCCAAGGTATCCCTTAGGAATAAGGTGGGGTAAATAGCTAGCTTGCTTGTGTTTATATTTAGTACTCACCTTGTGCTTTCTCCTTTAGGGTTCCAGAAGACTCTCTCGGAAGATCCAGCGGACATCTACCCCTTCTTCCTTCCCTTGTTTTGTTTCCCTTCTTCCCCACCTTCCCTCTTTTGCTTTCACTAAGTTGGGCGAAGGAGGCGGTTGAGGGAAGTTGGGGTCTAGCCTTGTGTTCATCCATGCCGTCCCTGCAGTAAACCCAGGTGAGCTCTTACAACTAGTAGTCAACTCAGCCCAGCCAACGCGTTTCATCCAAAAGGACATCATCAGGGCTGCAAATTAAAAAAAATATACATTTCAAATATATGTAATAGATACCCTATAATAGAAAACATTGGAAGGGTAGGATAATAGGATATAAGAAAGAACTGGATTGAATTTGGATTGTTTTAAGTGTATTTGCATGAACTACTCTTTGGTTAAAATTGAAGATAGACACTCATTATAAATGTCAACTATTGTATTTTGTGAAACAAATTATTTTGACAGAATGTATACAGGCAGGGGGTCTTGTGGAGGGACATGGGGAGTTTTTTGGATTAAAAAGATTTATTAATGCTATAGTAGAATGGTTGATGTTCTATTATAGGGTATCTATTACATATATTTGAAATGTATATTTTTTTAAATTTGCAGCCCTGATGATATCCTTTTGGAGTATAAGAAGTACTTGATGACGGATTTGGACACGCTCCTTTACACAAAGATTGAAGTGAAAATATGAATAAAGGAAGGTAAATGGAACTGTAAACCAAATATTTTTGGACATGAAAGCAAACCTGGTAAATTTGGAGTTTGCATTTCTCTCACTTGTACAGGAAACTCTGCTATATTTCAAAGACAAATGCTAAATAAGAGCAGCGTTATCCTTGTACACATCACTCAAATTAAAATATGTTTTAGATTTTGTCCACCCTTTAATTAGGTAATTTTGAAGGCTGGTTTACTCTATAGTTCACAGTTTCTCTATTTAGATCCCCAACTTCTGTTTGTTTTATGGGCTCTGGCATTCCTCCTAAACTGTCTTCTTCTCTGACCCACACTTGTCGAGCCTCATCCAATGATCCAGCACTAATCGTCTGACGACTTGCTGCTTATTCCCAGGCCTTTCCCTATACTACTCCTCTGCTATGTGTCAACATTTCTTCATATCTGTTATGGCAGACAGGTGAGAGATTCTGAAGCCTCACATCCTTCCCATTGTCATCGTAGGAGTTCAGGAAAGTCGTAGAACCTCAACATGTGAGCATTCAGATACAAAGTTTTATTCTTAGGGACAAAGATTTGTCCCACTGTCATTTGATTACATACCACTTTAGTTAACCTTTTTGCATAGCCCAATATTTTTTATAATCAATAATCAATGACTTTGAACAATTAATAAATTCTTTTAACACTATGCCAACAGCTTTGGCTCATAATCATGGACCGTCAACAGGGTACATAATAATAGAAAAAGACACTCAGTTATCCAGATAATTGGGGAACGTAAAACTGATACCATGATTTTAGTAGCAACACATCAGCTGGAGACTAAGGTTAAAATCCTCCTACAAGCAGTATAGATTATCCAAGTATCTACTACTGACAAGGGGAGTGAAGATCCTGGTTAGAAAAAAACAAGGCCTTGCAAGTCCATTTTGGTAAATTTCATCAATAGTATAAATTTACTATAGGAGAGATCTATGCCCCAGATGACATCAAACAAAAAGAGTATAAGAACATGTGAAGAGCTAGCCATGTTCAGATATGGGATGACTTTAACAAAACACAGCAGCCCAAATTAGACAAAAACACTGTCAAGAAGGGCATGACCTATGTATTCAAAAATAAAATTTAAATTAGGTATTCAATTGAGATCTCTGGGCTAATTGACCTATGGCGAAGACATCACAACCTGAAATGTGAACATATATATTTGTCAGGGAGACATCCAACATACTCATATTATTTATAATGTCCGAACAGCAGAGAAATATTTGCAACTTGCGGATAGGATTTCCTAGAAAGTAAGGACAAGCGAATGATTTGGAAACCTAACTAAAATCAAGGTAGAACATGGATCATAATTTGATTTTTCAGACAGGAACAACAGTAGAAACTCCACCGACTTAACCAGACTGCCGAATCCAACTGCTGGAAGTGTTGTAAGCCAGGTGTAGACATGGTTCACATGGCTGGTCATGCCCCAAACTATGTACATTATGGCAGCAATTAAAGAATACCATGCACGCAATGAGATTATTGATTTCACCCTTTTGACATATTTGATATTGTTGCACGATACATTGTCATACCAGACATCAACCATCACTAGAAGAGGGGGGGTGGACACTGCGCTAGGTGTGGCCAAAAGGAGCAGCCTATGTATGTAGAAACTCCATGTTTCTCCTAAACATGAAGATTAGCTGAAAGACTTGTGGATTGGTGCACTACATGTGTGAGAGAGATGTAAACAACACATTTTTAGCTCAAAATGGTGCTCCTTAATTGTTGGCCTAGGGCTGTAGTTTTCTGAACTATGCCCAAATGTTATTGTTGTGTTCTTATAAGTTCTTAAATGCTCACTTCCCGGTGCAAAGGAGGATAGGAGCAGCTAAATACTCCTGTTTCGCTATCTATTGTTGGATCTCTGTTTTAAGTGGTTTTGTGACAAACTAGCCTGATTAAAAAACTAAATTGTTGATTTAATAAACCAAATTAATTTTATTAGACTGTATGGCATCTCTGTAGGTTTGCTAATTATTACTTGTCTAAAATGGACGATTGACTACATTTATGTTTTAGTATGGGATTAGGATTATGTCAGATTCCATGGTCTAGCTCCTTCAACACTAAACGCGTTAGACTTCCTGATTCCATATTTTGCATGGAATAGGAAACATTTATGTACTGTTTATTTTTCTTCTTTCTTTTTTCTCTTTGGACCTATTTCTCATGTAACAGATAGACCCCTATGAATTCCCTTTCATATCTTAGTCCTTTTTGGTTATACAATTGTTCATCACATTTAGTAAATGCCAATATAAAATCATTTACAAAAGAAAGAAAAAGTGGGAATGCTTGCTTAATGTAAGAATGGATTATGTAATGCAAACAAACACCAACTAATACAAATTCCACTAGCTCATAAGTAACCTGCAATATGCTCAATGTGTACCCAGATGAGTAGTCGCCAACTTGGGAAAGACTCAAAGTGTAGTCCATAAGGAAAGTGTTAATTACGTGAAGCCAACTTTAAATGCCATTACTTGTTACAAAGAAATTGCACTAAATTAAATAGCTATCAATGAAGAACAATGCAGTGAGGCAAAAGCTCAAGCAGTGAGAAAACATGCCTGAAAAAGACATCTGAAACCGGAAATAAAGTACGTCTGATGATGGCACTGCAAAACCGAGTCAAAGTTGTACAAATGAAAATAAATAAGATTTTCTTTTTTTAATCAATCAGTAAGAGATTTCTTACATTTTTTATCTGCATCAGGAAACCAATCGGCTGATAGCAGCAGAAGAAGAGGTGGGCATATACATAGATAATATACAATTACGACTGATTAATGAAGTACATTGATCTGTGTTAGTTAAGGTTATAACTCTTATAGAATTAAAACATTCTATAAAGCAAACACTGAGACCCTACTACCAAGGATGGTGAAGCTGTTCAATCAAATCCGCCATGGTGCTAACATCACTCGATGCTGGAACTCTACCATTATTTGCCGCTTTTCCAAGCCAGGCACAAACAAATAAATCTGTTATTCTTATTGGACAATATCATTACTGAGTACTGATTAAAATGTCTACATCAATATTAGCAAAATTACTTAGGATTACATTGCCTAAGGCCATAGTGTGACAGTAGCATGTCTTTTTAATAAACGAGGTATACATACTAATTAATTAGATCAGACATGTTATATGGCTCCTTCGTATCTAGTAAGACTGTTTATGTGGATCCAAAAAACTTCATAATACAGAGACTGAGTTTTCTTATAAAATCAATGAATGTTGGTTTGGTTGGCTATCTCACAGTACCACGTCTAAACCCCCAACATTACAGAGTTATAGATGTTTTTAGTAACCTCAAACATGATCACTCTGATTCCCAAGGAATCGTGGAAACAGATCTAACCCTTTCGTTTGTTACGTTGCATGCCCAAGGTGTTCACAAAGGAAAGAAACAATATTGCATTTGATTATTAAAAAGCGACTATCCATGTAAATAAAACATGAACTGCGATTATTAGAAAATTGAGACACATCATTGTTATAAGCATTGTTAGAATGGTGGGAAAAAAACAATTCAACCATGTTAATTGTTCATAATATTACTAAGGTTACTCCTATCTACTGCAAGTTTCTCTCCGCTAAAGAGAGCATGTCGGGAGTACCCCTCTGCCAAGCCTATTGGAGTGACTTAACCCGAAACCTTGGTACTGTATGTCAGTATGTCAGCCTCAATGAATCAAGAAATGCACTCCCATCTGCGTATGCAAGCCTGCACCCTTCTCTTGCACAGATATCTTCCTTTTCAGGGTGAAAGTCGGGACTGTGGAACTCCATCTCAGTCATAGCTCACAGCAGCTTCCATGATAATGCCAGTGGGAAGTGAACCTTTCACTGACCTTAGCATGGACACTGTTTAAACAATAAAATTGCAAGTTTATCACATTGTGCCAGAGTTGCTGAACTACGTCTTTAATTAGTCTGTGGAGAAATAGTCGTCTCCTATATGCAAGAAACAGGGCATCATGTTTTAATGTTTGCGACCCTGGAACTAAATGTGCAGACTACACGGAGACAACGTCTATCAAAAATAAATGCATGCATGGCACATTCTCTTATTAGGGAAAACATGTGCAAACCACCATTAGAAGAAGATGCTAAGTTAAGACGAAAAGCTAAAATAGAGGCTAAATGTAAGCCCCACAACACCCTCCCCTTGGTCAGAGAGAAAACTCATACATAAAAATAAACAAAAACCATGAATATATATAAATAGCCTTGTGTTTCACATAAACACATCTTCAGAGAAAAATCGTCCTTCTTCCGAGCCCAACTTGACCGGTCTAGGAACAGACCTAAAGGCCTTTTCAACAACATCATCAAACAGCCAACCTCCTCATTCCCTCAACTCACAATTAATGACTCTAGTAAGAGCTGCGGAGAGGTCGCAACATTCTTTTCTGAAAAAATATCTAACATCGAACACTCTCTTGACCTCCCCACCCTCTACCAAGGATGTACCCCCTATCAAAGAGGGTCGACCCAAGGCCCGATCTCCAACCAATGGTTGTCTCCCCAAATTCCCCCTCTCAGGAATCCAGAACACCAACATCAACCGTTTGCAATTGAAAAATGATGCAACATGGACTGAATTTGACCATATCCCTGAAGAAGAAGTCCTCAAATTGCTTGATTGCATGAAGCTGACTTTACACGTCATTGGCCCCCCTTCCTGCTGCGCTTGACAGTCACATCATCTCTCCTACATGGACCAAAATCATTAACTCCTCCTTATCGAGCTGCTCCATGCCAGCCTCCCTTAAACTCGGCCAAATCACCCCCTCATCAAAAAAACGGACCCAACCAGAAAGACGTTAACAAATACAGACCCATAACTAACCTCCCTCTCCTTGCCAAAACCATCGAAAAATGTGTGCTTACACAATTCAATAACCACATTGAAAAATACAACCTGCATGACACCTTCCAATCCGGGTTCAGGAAAGGCTGCAGTACAGAGACTGCAATACTGAACATCATGGATGACCTATATAGATCTCTGGATGATGGCCAGGCCTGCTTCCTGGTCCTCCTTGACCTCTCGGCTGCCTTTGATACTGTCAACCATGACATCCTCCTAAACACCTTCCCACAGTGTGCAGGCATCAGTGGAACTGTCCTTCAGTGGTTTGCTTCCTTCCTGAACAAATGTTCACAGCTAATCAAACAAATCAACTACACCTCAAAAGCAACATCAGTCTCAAGGAACAAGGAGTTCCTCAAGGGTCAATCCTGTCTCCTGCCCTATTCAACCTCTTTATGGAACCCCTTGCAATGATCCTGAAACAAGCCAGAATTGCCTATCATTTCTATGCAGATGCCACCCAACTCTACATTAAAATCCAGTTAGTTAAAGACATCCAGCATCTACAGAACTCTCTTCATGGTTCAAATCTGGCTGACCAACAACCATCTTAAGCTCAACCCCAACAAAGCCGAACTCCTCTTCATCCAACCGAAAGCAAAGTCCTTTCCAGTAGATATCTGGCTCTAGAAACCTCACTGCATTAAACTGTGAAATATCCATCTCCAACTCTGTCAAATCTCTGGGGATTACACTTGACAGAAACATGAACATGAAAGAGCACATAAATGTCTCAGCTAAAAGTGCCTTCTACACGTTGAATCACCTTAAAAAAAAAAAAACCTTCATCCCTGTTGAAGACATAAAGACTGTGGTGCAATCCTTATTCCTCTCCAAGTTGGACTATTCTAATGCAACGATCTTTGGCGCCCCAAAAACACACTCTGCCACTTTGAAAGCTACACTCAATGCAGCGGCCAGACTATTGTCTGGGAAGAGTCGCTTTGAGCACATTAGTCCCACTCTCAAGAAACTCAACTGGCTACCAATCGAGGCAAGATGTATTCTCAAAACTGCTTGCATAACCCACAAAGCTCTCTACATGGAAAAACCTCTACCTCACAAACAAACTATCAAAAGCAGGCCAAAAGAGACCTCTACGAATCTAACAGTTTACTCCTCATTCCGCCCAAATTTAAGAAAGGAAAATCGGGCACCTGCTCCTTCTCCGGGAACGCTCCAAGAATCTAGAACTCACTGTCGCAGGATCTGTGTGACAATCAATCATTCCCTCACTTCAGAATGAAACTTAATCTTCTTCTTATCAATAAATACGTAAACCCTCCCCCCTAAACCATCTGACTGGCCTGATGCTCCTACCCTACACTCTCCAAATAAATCTGAGCATCACTACCTTGGGGAAAAATGTGCCTCTCCTCTCCCCACCTTCGCAACACCCTACCATAACTACCTCAGAACTATATTGTCCACATATCCTACTGTCTATCATATACCTCTTTTATATACTGTTACTATGAATTTTTATTTGCTCCTTATGTATCTTGTGTAACTGCTCCTGCGCTAACTCTGTAAAGCGCTCTGATGCCTTCGGAACAGGTTCGTGCAATCGTCAACATATCCTACTGTCTATTGTATAATTCTTTTATATACTGTTCCTATGTATTTTTATTTACTCCATACGTAACTCGTGTAGTTGCTGCTGTGCCAACTCTGTAAAGTGCTCTGATACATTCAGGTCAAGTTTGCGCTATACAAAACTCAATAAATAAATAAAAAAATGAATAGCATAAATAGATGCTAAAACCTACGAAAAATATGAAAGCAAACATCTGCGCAAACTACTAAAAAATGAAGAAGAAAAAATTCATAAAACCAAAATTCTGATGTGGATTTTCAACTTGTATATAGTCATTAGTCAGTCTCGCCACCAGAAACTCTTGAAGACTCTGGCGAACTATTGTGACCTCTGCTACGCTGTTGAGCAGAGTTCCCTCCCATGTCTTGTTCCAAAGAAGAGTTCTGAGTGTTTGTGGCTTCTTTAGCAAAAATTCCGGGCACTTTCTTCTTTTTAAATTGTGATTTTTGTTGTGGAAGTTTTTTCTTCCTATTTTATGATGACATAAGAAGAACGCTGCAAATCAGTGTTCGGTTTTACATACTCTTCCTGTCTGCGGTCCCCTCGTCTCTCTCTCTCTAAGCGTTTGTCTTTAGAGTCCTGAAAGGAACGAGAAGGACATGTATCAGAATACTGATACCTATCTGCAACGATAAAGAGGCAAACAGTGTATTTATAATGTGCAAGAAATGTTTCATATGTGCATTCTATGGCACACATTCAAATATGTACAACAGTTTGGGTAGAACATTCGTATTTATCAATTTTTGACCCCATACAGTCAATTTCAACATGGCTAGCCATCTAAAGCTTACCTAAACTTCTCATAAATTGTATCTATCTTGTGTCACACAATACTACTTAGAATCGTGATTCATGCTCCCACAACATATTTAATTGCCAGTTCTGGCCAGTCTAAACCTTGTATTTTCTCTTTAAAATATTATTTGAAATCTGAAATTTTACTTGGTGTTGATTCATTAGGTTCTTGTACTAAAATTTAGTTATACTCACTAATTATTTCTGCAGATTGTTTCATAAAATGCAGATCTGATAGTAAAATTAGTACATCATTTTTATAAGCATGCATTTCTACAGCCAGAGCCATTCTCACCTAATGTATTGTCTCTTGGTTTATTGAATAAAGCGTCCAGGGCTAAATCAATGAGTGACTTTAAGGGAGAGAGTGGACATCCATGTCCGCCCCCATTTTGGAACAATTTATGTTCAACATTTTTCTCCAAGATACCACCTTCACCTTAGCATTTCTAGCTTAGCTTACATTTACTTTCAGAAATAATTCTTGAAAGCCAAATAATTTAAAAAACATCCAATTCACCTCAGCAATGACCTCATTTCCATCTAAGCCAATGACTGCCATTGGTATGTCAGAGATCCCGTTTTCATTTGTAAGATGCAATAAAGCAATAACATTTCCCATTTCTTCCTAAAAAAAAACACGGACGACCTTAGGTATGATATCTTCTATTGATTTTGCCATGATTGTAGTTAATATTATCAACTCAGCATTTAGTACTGAAATTGGTGTGAAGTTTAAGCCAATGGTTTTTATCTTTTTCTTTTTAGGAATACTTTTAAAGAGAGTTGATTATGTGATTTGAATTTGGATTATTATTTCCTACATTATTACATACCTCACAAAGCTTGATAATGATAAATGTATGACATTTCGTGTAGCATTCCATTAGGAACCCATCTGTTAATGCAGTTTCATCTACCTATAACTTTCTAGTAGCATTCTCATCTTATTTTGCTGATGTTTGTAATTATAGGTTACTTATATCTTTATGAATCAGTTCAGGTAAGTATAACCCAATAAAAAAATGTTAGCCTTTCCCTCTAGTATTCTAGCGTCTGCTTTGAGTAAATTTTGATAAAAATAAAACAATGGGGCTTTAATGTCCTTATTGTCTACGTAATAATGTTTTTATTTTATGTGGAATATATGAATATTGACTCCTCTATTTTCTTTAATCTGCATGCTTAAAGTTTGCCTGCTTTTACACCCACTTTCCCAGTATATTTGTTTGGTTCTCTGAAGGGCAAATATGTTTTTAAGAAAAAGACATTTTAACTCAACTAAAGCTATAAATAGTATGAGCAAATTAACTGTCTACTTTCTTTTGTATTTGTCAGCCTCTAGTCTAAGCTTTAAAAGTATCCCACACTATCCGATACTGTTGGAGCTTAGTACATTCCCAGAAAACATTACTTTATTTGAGAAATTCTTGTGTCAATGTATTAACCTGGATATTTGATTTGTTAATTTTTGAGAACTTAACTTTTTTTCTTTACTTAAACATAAATTAAGTTTGATATTGTTGTGACTGTAATCCCTTATTGGGGATAAAGTACACTGCCATCAAGTTTTTTCCCCCTGGAGAATAATACGTAATTTATGTTTATTTTAGCCTTTAGGAAAGCAAGCCTATCCAGGAAAACATGTTTATATAATTTACAGTCATGACAAAGTCATTATACCTGCAAAGAGACACACATGTTTATAGCTGATGAACCTTGGACTTAGGACTCTAGAAGTAGTAAAAAAACAATATTGTTCGATATGTAGCTTCAATTACTACCCTCATCTGAAAGAACATATATTTTCTAAGATCATCTGGTGTACCTTTATAAATTATACATACTATACAAAGCAATAAACAGAATAAGAAAGAACATTAAAATGATGACATATTTGTCATTTAAATTTTTCTGAAAACTGATTTTATTACTAGAAACTAAAACCCTATGCTAACTAGTCTCTACCCAGGATATTAGTACTTAGATTAGTGACAATTAACAACCCAGACCTAGCTAAGCATTTAGTGACCCCCATTCACCAATCGTTCCAATAACTTTATTTGATCTAATTAATAAACATAGATCATAAAAGTATACATATAAAAAGAGAATGAACTTTCTTTTAAAAATTTGTCAAAAATTTACGATTTAAAGGACCCATAAGAGCCCATTCGCAGTGAACTTTGATTTATACATTGCATTAAAATTCACAATTTAATCTTGGTGCTATATACTATAAATGCATTAATCTGTCATGGGACAATATTTTTCCACCCAGCTAACCATTAATTAGTAAAATAGATAAAAATTTGTTAAAAGTAATATAACTACATTATAAAATAACATCACTTGTTCATATAATTTGCAGTGGCGAGTCCCAAGCACATGAATATTTTCCACGTTGCCATTAAAACTCAGGTGAGTAAATGGCTAAGGATTACACATTTCTCCCTTACAATAAACGTCTCCTGCGCAAACAAAATAGATGCTACGCCGAGGCAGACATAAGGATCATGGAACTTCTTCAAGAATAACAAGGCAACACGACTTTGGTTAAAATTGTACCGCCTTAAAAGTGGTAAAAGATATCTAAGTCTCTGTTTTTTATAAAAGTTTCAGAAGAAAAAAGAAAAAAAGGTGAAGATCACATTGCACTGATAACTTGTCGCATGGACAGGGTGTCAGCTCACTTAGGGGCCCATTACGATGTCGGGCGGAAGCAGCACCGCCGTGCTGGCGGATGCAAAAACCGCCACCTACCGTCCGCCAGCAACGGGTCACACAGCCGCCAAATTAGGATGTGAAAAACCAGGCAAACCCCGCCCGCAAGCCCGCGACGCCGCCCGCCATCAAAGTGCGCCCGTCCACGTAGCGGCGCAAGCCAATGGAGACACACCGTCCGACGAAATGATGTCAGAACCAAACAGCCTCATCGGCAAAGATACACCGCACGAGAAACCAAGGCGGAAAACCGACTGTGCAGTACGGGAATCGAAAAGGCGGCCCACCCAGACATGAACCCTGCACTCCAGGCCATCCCCATGCTCTACCTGATGCACCACCTAGGACTGAACGCGCCACGACGACGCAGGCAGGCAGACACACAACAAGGGCACGCAAACACTGCACACAATGCAAGGGCGGAAAAAATGTACATGGCCCCCCCAGGCACCCCTGTGTGGACAGGACACATCCACCACTGTATCCACACATGTCCCACCTATCAAAACAACACAACTCGCAACATCCTGGACACCCACTACCTGGGACCAGGAAGAGACGTCCCCATCACGGCACAGCAGCGTAGCGGCGATGACGCAGGTACACATGCGCACAACGCAGAGGCCAACGACAGCGCCACGCATGGGCTGCATACAAACACCACAGAGTCACAACTACACACCCCACACACCAGCACCAGCACCACCCTGAAGGCACATGTCGCGTGGCCTTCCTGCATCACCCATGACCCCAACCGACAACTCACAGTTGTCAACGTGACGTCACACAAGTGTCCCGAACAGGGGAGTCATGTGATGGCAAAATAGGACACACCCTTGTGGGGAAAACTTGGAGAAGCACACGGCGGCTGCTACATAACAGCGCACAATCTCGACAATGTCCGGAAAAGGTACGCCAGTCTCAACAAGAAATACCTATCCCATCCTGCTCGCAACAACAACACATGCAATGTGCAAAATAGGAAATCCTGCAGCCTGAGAACAGGTGTGCCCAATACCACACCCACACAGAAGCCAAAACGTACAGCGCCAATGGAGTGTCCCTCCCACACACGGGACAGCAGATAGCACTGAATGGCCTTCCATTCCTACTCCGAAATAACATTGCAAAAAATCATGCAGGACAATGGAGCCAGTGTACCAACAAGATGCGAAACATAGCCATGCAGAGTAAAACGTCCACTGGCAGATAGCGCACAACATGAAAGACAGATAACACCACAAAATACAACAATACCACTCCTACATGTGGACCAAATGCAAGTAATCCGGAAAGAGACAGACACCACTGGCCTTGACTATTCATAGAAGCATGTGGGATGAGGGACTGTGTCCTTCGCCCAAGCCATACCCCAAGTCCTGCCGCCGTACATCCATACCAGAATTTCCAGCATCGTCGGAGGCTGCACTCTGCTGACTGCTCAGGCATCCGGAGCACGCTATCACATCACCCCGTAGCAATATGGCTGTTGCACCAGTGAGCCCCAACTACGCCGGACAGATCAAGTTGTACAGTGACAGCTTGCTGCAGATAGTGGGCTGTACAAATCTGGCAATGCTGAATGTAAGTTACCGAGTAACTTACCGCATTGCAATGTTCAGCTGCGTCATCCCCGTCTTCTACTGTCGGAGGTGTCCGTACTACTGGCCTGTGGATTTATGTCTCTCCAACCCGGCATGTCCAAAGGCGGACCTGGTACACCTGTTTGCACCCCTGGACGACTACGACAGGATCTGTTCAGTGTATGGGGGCATGGCGTTTGTGGCTGCAATCGGGGACACACTGCAATGGGACCAGTGTGCCTCCACATGATGTCTTCTGGCACACAGTTTCATCGAATGTCATCCAACATGTCCCATCAGGATCCTACAAGGGACAACCTACGAAGAACACGTTGCAACCCACAATCCGCTTCATTGGATGACATCCATGTTTACAATCAATGGGATGGATGCCCTGCTGGAAGGTGTCGCATACACGTCAACTTGTCAATTCATGGGACCCCGACTCAATACCCCCAACTGAACATTGATGTACAACACCGTACCCATGCTTGGCATTCGCACGGAGTGGCCAGTTAGCTGTACAAGAACTACACCATATAATCTGCGACTAATACCTTACCATCAACTCCACTGCCATGACATCTGACATTTCTGGGACATGCACCCTGTTCCCCACCATATCCCGTGTCTCTGCATGAACAGGGGGAGGCAGAGGTATGGGACTTGTGTACAGTAACCACATGGCCAATACAGCATGAACAACTATGCCATAATATGAATACTGCGCATCTGGTCACATGCACCTGTCAGTGCACACTCATCTGTCTGCTGCAGTACGTGAGAACTGTCACCACACCTTTGTCTGCGCATCCGTGCCAGGACTTTTGCATGGACAACAAATGCAACCCACAACAACATGGGCCTAGTCATAGTGTCATGTTCAGTAGCCAGCACATAGCAACAACTGGTGAGACGCTGCTGCATGCAGGTAGGCACATGCCCTGATGTCACCCCTGACGCCGGTGTGTCGGAGTCACTATTGTACTTAACCGGTACCATGGAACTGAGATGAACTGTCCCCATGATGTCAAGCTGTCTGGTAGGCTAAATTAATACTGTCTGTGTCAAAGCCCAGAGACCATCAGTAACTAGCAAATGTACCCTAGCATAGCAAGGGCAAGGCAGTTGTAACCCTGAAGCCTCCATTCCACAGTCAACAACTAATTACATCTACCTGTACCCCCTTCCGTATGTGTAATCATGCTAAGTATATCCTCCACATGCATTTTGCTGCCAGTAGTGTCCACTATACTGCATCACAGAGGAAGTAAGTCCAAATACATGCCTCGAAGCTAATATGTGACTCTGTGGAATTATTCTCAGAAGACAAGTACGAATGAGAGAGGATGAGAGTGTGTGAAGTACACGAGAGTCGTGAGATGAACATGTAGTCCAGTGACATTGGATGTCAATGCATACGATCTGCCGCCACAGTGGTCCTAGTGCAATACTACAGGTCGTGGGCCTTTCATTGTCAGACCCTGACGTGGCCCAACAGATCATCACAGTTACACTGACGGGCTGGTCACTCCAAAGCACAGTCCCACATATGAGTATAATTACCATCACAGTCAGACATCACACTCATCAAGCAAAAGTAGGGCCCACGCAAGAAGCATGCAACAGCAATGCATGACAAAACCCACACAGGATACCAGTGTGGGTGTGCAGGTCCGCACAGTGAGTACGAACTGCTGAAACTCACATACATGCCCAATTGAACCAGGCACATTCCCGACAGTCACACACCCTGCAGACGCACTATGGCCAAAACATATTAAGTAGGAGCCATCCTGAACTGCAAGGACACACCCACACACTGCACACTGTGCAACTTACAATACACACATGTGCTCACATTCACAGACCTGAACACGGATACAAACACCCACCATGCCCCTGGGTAACACATGTGTGCAATCGACATTGCCAGAGTGCACACACACATACCAACACTACCCCAAAGTCACAAACATCACACCACACACACCTACACCTCCCAAATGCACACCTTGAAAGTAAGCCATGTGTCCAGGCTCAATGTCCATCACAAGATTAACATACACCTACACTGCTGGCCACCCAGAAAGTAAGCTCACACATACCCGCACACTATGCACATGCTACCTGTCATCCTGTGGCCAGACTCACACCCCGTGCTGTGCTTGCACGCAAACATGACCCGTATACATTCCCCATTAAATACCAGCAAATACATGCAGACGATCCGTGTCACTTAAATTCTTCTTCATCACACACACAAGTAGCAGAGTCTGAAAGAAGTGAAGTCCCAGCCACGTGTAAAACACATCTGAATGTGAGACCAGACATTGCAATAGTTGAGGTACCATACAAGGCATGTGCCACACTTAACTATGCACACACAGTAACAACTGCAATCAGCAACTACACAGACACAACCGACTACAGGAACAACAGCATTCAGTCACAGATTACATAGACAGGCGGCAACATAGTTCAACACCAGGGACAGTGGCCAGCCCGATGTGCAGAGTAGTGATACGAAAAGCTATGCATGCATTGTGTGTGAGTGTACCCTGCCATGGCCAGCAACACCACCATGGCAGTCACAATAGCCATTAGAGCCACCACTGTGTCACAGGTAGTTGTGTGAGGGTGCCCACCATTCAAACAGGATGCCAGTCCGACTCGGTGCTGCCCGTGTGCCACGGGACAGTAAGTGGTCCGCCCCTGGGAGAGGAGCACAACTGTGGAAGACACACATGTGGCATGTGAAGCGGGAGGGCTGCTTGGCCCAGGTGGATTGGTGGCACGGGTGGGTGCACTCATGCAGTGTTGAAACAGACTGTGTGCGGAGGATCCCGGAGGGGTACAATTCCACTGTGGTGGGAATTAGGAAAGCCTACCTGTCTGGGGATGAATGTGAACTCGTGTGGGCACAACAGGCGGGCAGACGATCAATGCTGCATCAGGTGAAGGCGTTAGCCCTCCCTCTGGGGACATGCTGGATACTGCTGTGCGTCTGCCCGGCCCCTGCCAAGGCACTTACATCCCATGTCCTCCAGGTGTATCCCCCACATTGTCCACCTGCACAGGCTACCCAGGGCACGGGAGGGCAGTGGAGCTTGGTGGGTGGGAGGTCATGGTGACCTTCTCCTGGTCACATCTCGCAGGCAACACATTCGCGTGTGCAGCAGGGCACAGGTCCGAAATGAGAAGTGGGGGACGCTGACGTCACGACAGGAAGTGACGTCACGAAATGTGGCTTGCGCCATCAGACTCATTTCCGCCCTCGCTCACCCCTCACATGCGATTGCATCAGAGACGCCAGCGCGTGAGCAGAAGCTCCAAACTCGCCCCAGAGAGTCCAAAGAGTGAATGTGTGGCTCCACTTGCTCCAGTCATTGAGCTCACGGTAAAACAAGTGTGGGGACGCCGTCCACCCGCTTGGTAGCCCGACTCGAGCCCTGGACTGTGCAGGCAAAGTGTCCTATTGGACTTGCGAAATGTGTGAGTTGCATGACACTCGTTGGCGGGGTAGGGCTCGGAGGCCCGTCACCCTGCGGCACATATCTCACTCTCTGGGTCCTTTGTCAATGGCAGCGGATGTAATGACTATGCGCGCAGGGGTGGGCCTACCTTTTGTCTGGGATGGTGTTTGCGGCCTGTCCCGCCATTCGCTACGGCTACTGTGTGTTGCATGTGGTGTATCCGGACTCCGGAGACTGTCATGCATTGTCACTGTTGTCCAGAGCCAGAGTCGGGGTACCACGCGGGTGGACGGCGTCCCACCACTCATCCTACCGCGAGCAAGATGACTGGAGCAAATCGAGCCACACATCCACTCTTTGGCCTCTCTGGGGCGAGATCGGAGCTGCTGGTGCACGCGCTGGCTTCTCTGATGCAATAGCATATATTGGCTGTGCGAGGGGGCAATGAGACTGACGGTGCATGCCACCTTTCGTGATGTCACTCACTGTCGTGACGTCAGCGTCACCCCACTTGTATTTGTAAGTGGCACATGTGTTGTGCACAGAGCACAACACCCGGACTGTGTCACCCTGCGACCATAGCCACTAATCGCTGTGTGCACACTCACTGTCCTGATGGTGGAAAGGATGACCACTACGTAATTAGGCCAAGGACATACCTGCATGGAGCGGAATGGGACACCACTCACACAGACTGCTACATGATAGTCCACAATGGTCATGTGCCCATGCCTTCCACCTGTCGTTCGCACGAGCACAACTACTGTTGCACAGTGTTCCGGATGTGTAAGTACCAGGAATATGAGCTGAGGCATCGCACACATATGTCCGGACGCAATCAGAGTAGGCACAGTGCCTCAAACATACATGTGAATTGCCACTCCAGCCTACTACAGGTCGTTGCCGAGGGCTACGACTCTGGATGCATTGACATTGCAGAGTGCTCTAATTACATCTTGGACCTCAGGAATCGCATATGCATGTCAGATGCACCCAGCACAGAGTACACTTTCAACCCACTGCATCACACAGCAGACATCACATTCCCAGATTATGGGTAGGCTGTGGACACATGCTGCCTCTCACACCAAAAGACACCATCCCACTATGCTGTACACTTGCTTGCTGCTGCTGCCCCTACACACGTGCATCCGGCACAGGCTGTGTGACTGTCAAGATGCAGACCACCAGTGGTGACATGCATCGCCGTGCTAACCTGACAATACGAGGGGGCATCCCCCGATTCATCTCCGCCACGTGGTCGCTCATCCGCCAGCATACGTCACACCCTTTGTGGAGTTGGCTGCACTGTCGGTTACACATACACAGAGGCATCAACTTGGATGCAATGGCTCATCACAAGGCCTTGGGCTGGAGGACTCCCAACTGCAGGGATGGTACACAAGAGGGTTGGAATATCACTCATACACTTCTCCTCATCACCCACATCCAGCAATCACAGTGGCATGATGCCAACCCATCCAATATACTCAGGGTTGTGTAACAGCGCCAAGAAGTACTCGGACATGTCATTACAGCATGTGTACAGCACACGTTAATGCATGCTGGTGGGAGTGTGTACACAGTACCTGTCTATCCCATTCACATGCAGGATGCCAGCACATCGAGCAATGTGTAGTCTGCCCACATCTACTGTCCATTGTCAGGTAAGACAACATATAGTACACAAGGCTACACATCTTTGTGGGTGGACTCACTGTGTCCAAAACTGCGCAGCCCTCAACGTACTCGCCCTGTGAATGGCTCACCCCGCAATGGAGGTCACATTCAGTGCCACTATCTCTCACACATATCCCTATCACAAGGCCTGGGGTGTAGAATCGACAGGGCTGAGCATGCGCATTTCCGGAGCGTTGTGAACTGAAGACACATGTAACCAACTGTACAGTCAGTGTTGTTTCCGTCTGGTATTGGGCGGTCAATGTGCAGCCCAGGTCTGCTGAGACTGAGAAGGCCAGCAGGGCCCCAGCCAGCCATTCACACAAGCAATGACTGCCCTGAGTCCTGCATTGCCAAGTGGCTGCGTCACTGGATGTCTGACATGTAAATGCCATGTACCACCACTCGGGAGGGACATGCATGGGAAAGCGCCAGAGAGCCTACATACCCCTTCCACCTGTAGCAAGCATGGTTAGCAGTGCATTTTGGAACCTCACAGGCTCTGACTCATTGTGCTGCGGATCAGCGACATGTGTGTCCCCACATGCACTGCCACACACACTGAAGTTGCCTTGCACACACACCTTGTGCAAGACAAAGCCTTGGGCAGTGTGCGTGGAGCTCGGAATCCAGGATCTCCAGCTCCTCGCTGTTGAGTGGAGCAGGACATATCTTCAGAGTCGTCGACATGAAGGTGGACAGGTAGCAGCAGGTGTTGTTGAGGGACGCCAGGCAGGAGTCCCTGTAAGCTGTGGTACTGCCGGTCACCCTCCCACACTCATGTAGCCCCCTGGGGCTGTCTCAGTGGGTCCAAGCTGCTGCGATTGGTGTACCATGTCTGCCTACTTCAATTGCACACAATGGCCTGCTCCGAGCTGTCCCGCTACGCTTACCTCCATAGTCGTACAGGCAGGATGTAACCGCGAGGGCTATTGGAGTGGGCCCCAAGGGCATGCTCCATGGCGGGTACAGTCCGCTGGTGCCATGTGAAATCCACAGTTCAATGTGCGCCATGCCTTTGCAGGTCTGGCCATGATTTGTGTGTGGGTGCATGTCCACGCTAGGCAGGGCCACTTCATGCTGTGTGCATAGGCATTGACGGACAGTGCTCAGCCTCCACATGTCTGTTGGCACAACATCATGTACACATTAGCATGGTAGCATGGTATGTGCATATGCACACACATGCCATATTTCTCAATGTACATCTCCCACTTGGCACGTGCTACGTTACGTGTCACTTGTGATGTGTGTTTGCATTCAGACAGCTGTGTTGTCATGGAGTTGTCAATGTGTACACCTGTCAATGTGTGTTGGAGGTGTGATGCGTACAGTGCTGTACATTGGGTGGACTAGGGACATCATTGACTGTCTCATATCCCGTTGTGCAACAGGACCCACTTGTTTGGGCCGCTCAGCCTGTGTACATCGTGTTGTTGGTGTGTGCAGGCGCGGTCGGTGGTAGGAGTGCCGGTCGGGCGGTGACGTGGGCAGGGGCAGGGTGGGGGGTAGCAAACTACGGAATAAGGCCGAATACAGGTAAGTAAACATTTAAATGAATTAAACGGATTTCGTTGTGAGCGCTGCATAGCCAAATGCGATGCAGTGCGCGCAACGTAATTCGTTTTATTTATTTAAATGTTTACTTACCTGTATTCGGCCTTATTCCGTAGTTTGCTCCCCCCTACCCTGCCCCTCCCCCGCCCCACGTCACCGCCCGACCGGCACTCCTACCACCGACCGCCCCTGGGTGTGTGCCATACTCACCCAGCCTCGGAAGCTGTGTCAGGCACGGCAAATAGGTGTATTGCTGTGGTGTTGCCACTTCACACATATGCAGTCTGGATTGCTCATCATGCCTTTCAAGCAATTGTGGCCTAAACCCCCATGTGCATGCTCATGGCAATGGTTGGTGCCAGTGGTCATTGCCATTGGTAAGGGGACCTGTGTAAGAGTATTGTAGCTGTGCTGTCCCTACTTGTCAGCTATACTGTGTTTCCATAGTTTTGTCATTGATTCTGGTTTTGTGTATGTGGAAATGCCATGTGGTGTGTCGCATTGACATGTGTCCACTTCCATCTGTCCTAGGAGCAGACCAAACATACATCGCCCCTACCAATTGCTGTCAGACATGGAGGATGTGGAGGTAATCAGGAAATTCCGTCTGGACCGACCCACCCTGCATCGCCTATGTGCAATGTTGGAACCCCACCTTCATCCTCGCAGGGTGTATCCGACAGTATTCACCCCCACGGCTAAGGTGATGGCTGCACTGCATTTTTTCGCTACCGGATCCTTTCAACACACGGTGGGCAGTGGAGGTGGGATGTCCCAGCCCATGTTCAGCATGGTGCTACGGGATGTCCTGTCAGCTATGATGCTCTACAGGAACCGGTACATCAGATTCCCCAGGGCTCGTGATTTGGCGGCAGTGAAGGGTGCTTTCTATGCCCTTGGACGCATCCCCCACGTTGTTGGTGCTATTGATTGCACCCATGTTGGCCTTGTGGCGCCACAGGCCATGGAGCACATCTATAGAAATCGTAAACATTTCCACTCCCTGAATGTGCAAGTGGTGTGCCTGGCGGACATGATCATCACACACGTGTGTGCGAAGTTTCCCGGATCCACCCATGACTCGCACATCATGCGCCACAGCATCCTCCCACGATTGATGGCCAATCTTCAACCGGACCGTGCATGGATTGTTGGTGGGTATGCATGCTGTCTTGTATCCTGTTGGAATTGCAACGATTCTCTGTGTTTTTCACACCCAGGTGACTCTGCATATCCTAACGGGGCTTGGCTGCTGAGCCCACTCCGTAATCCTAGGACACCAGCTGATGTCAGATACAATGAGGCACATGGGAGGACCTGACGTGTGGTGGAGCGTACTTTTGGACTCCTGAAGTCCAGATTCAGATGCCTGGACCGCACCGGGGGTGCACTGACATACTCCCCACAGAAGGTGTGCCAGATAGTTGTGGCATGCTGCATGCTGCACAATCTCGCGATTCGCAGGCAGATCCCCCTGATAGTGGATGACGGTGATCAGCCAGGGCCCCCGCCTGCAGACCAGGCCGTGTCCAGTGACGAGGACAGTGGAGAGGAGGAAGCAGTGAATGAGCGTCAGCAGCTCATCGCCCGCTACTTCACTTGACGGTGAGTGACCATGTACGATGGCTGATGTTGCTGTAGTTGTGTAGGTGTATGTGTGCATTGTCACTGCGGCCTATTGTTCACTGAGTGCTGTGTGGCAATGGTCCCTGTCCAGGGTAGTATGCCACCGACAGTGGCTGTAGCATTGTGCCCTGTTGCTCTGTGAGATTTGTGTACATTGCTTGCACTTGATGACAAGTACTGTGTGATGAGTGTGTGACACACACATTCAATGGACTCTTGCTCTGTTTTCCCCCTAGGTCCCTACAGCCTCTCCTGGCCTATCGACATACCACACTACAGATGCATTTCAGATCATGGGGACGGTTGCACATCTTTGATTAAACACAGAGCAGATAAGACACAATGTGATCCAGGTGTATTTATTTGAAGCAGTGACATGTGATTGTGGGCAAGGTGATCACACAAGTGGTGCATGCTGGAACAATGAGTTGACGGACATGGCCGCGTGATGGTCAAGGTGTCCCCATGTTGTACAGGGTCCCCAGTCCGACAGACACATGCCATTCACATGGCAGTGTGGGGTGGGATAGTAGTCTAAGTGAATGCAGTAGTAGGCCACCGTGGCTGGCTGACTCACTGGCGTTTGGAGCGTGCAAAGTCTTCTCTGGACACCTGTTTCCTCTTCGGACGACCCCTTCCACGTTTGGGAGGGGGGGGTGTTGTTGTGGGCTGCTGGTGGTGGCTGAGGATTGCCCACTCGCTGTGGACGCAGGGGAACTGGATGTTGCACGACCCTGCGCCCCAGCAGGTGGTGGCGGAGGTGGTGTGGTTGGCCTTGATTGGGCCCTCACCGCCACCACTAGCTGGCCCATGAGGTCGACTAGTTGGCCCATACGGGTCACGAATTGACCCATATGGGCGTCCATGGACCTCAACACCCCAAGGACTTCCCGCGTATCGGCCGATGTGCGGGCCCATTGTCCCTGGGCCTCTTCATAGGCCCCAAGGACTCTGGCGATTTGCGGCAGGGCTTGGCTCCCAGGCTCGGATGGCGTTGTCCTGACCCTGCTCCTCCCACCTGTACTGCTGCCACCGACCTGCCCACTCGCCACAGTGGTCACCCGGGGCCTCGTTGTCGCTCCCAGGGTCGATGTCGCCGTGCGTACGACACCTTGCGCAGGGTTGGTGGTCAGGGAGGCCCTGGTGGTGGTGGTGGTGGTGGTGGTTGCGGCGGTGGTGGTGGCCGCAATGTCCGTGGCAGCAGGGGCCTGGGACTGGTCGCCAGCCCTGGGAGTTGGGTTGGTGGGTAGGAGGGGTCCTGGGGAGCGGTTGCGCCCTGCCACACCAGATGTGCCTGGTCGGGTGTCCTCGTCCGAAGAGGTGTCCAGGTCTTCCACATCCGTGAGTCCGTGTGGAGGGCTTGGGGACTGGCTGTGATGGCTGCTGTCTCCCTCTCCGGCATCATGCTGTTCGTCACCTGTGGGGCGGAGAAGAAAGGTTATTGTGTTGCACCTTGCAAGGTTTGTTTTAGATGTCTGTCATTCACAGTTTGTGCACAGTTGTGCACTGATTTCCCAGATGCGTGTGTATGGCTCTGCGATGTGTGTGCGTGATCAAGGCAATGGAATAGTGTGATAGGTGCATATGGCATGGGACGGATTTGGAATGCCAATCGGTGTGTGTTGCTGTACCCCTACATTTCGTGGCTTTGGTGGAAACGGGGTACAGCCCCATGAACGCTTTGGAGCTGATATATGTTTTTGGGGTTCAAATGAAACGCTTAGAAACGCAGATGGCAAAAGGGGTACAGCCCCATGAACGCTTTTGGGATGAAATATGTTTTTGGGGTACATACTGTGACATATGGGTGCAGAAGGAGACATGTGTTTTGGCCACACGACACTGCAGGGACAAAGGTGTGTGTATGTCTGACATACCCGGCATATCTGCTCACTGTTATCATTTGGGGACATTACACTGCAAGCATTGTGGTGTGTGGGTGATGGTTGTGTGACACACAACGTATTGCAGATGGGACAATTCCTTGTTGTGCGTGCTACCCTCAGCCATGTGCGGCAATGCAGTGCTCTTGGTGTGTAGACTATTTTAGGTATGTTGTAAATCACAGTGTGACGTACGCTTCAGACACTGCAGACACATGTTTGGTCATCGGCAGGGATCTTTGCTGTCCTACTGTATATGGGACAACTGTTTAGATGATATACCTTACATGACACTGGGGCTTAGGGATGAGGTGGATGAGATTTTGAATGTGCATTGTGTAGCTGTGTGGTTCATGGGTCCAGTGGTGTATGTGACATTACTGGGGTCCCACTCTGTTACATTGAGACAAGATGGACTTACATGGGTGATGTTGTACAATGTCAAGGGAACAAGCAGACACGACTACATGGACAAGACTTCGTTGGTGTTGCTGATGTGTGTGATGACTGGCACAGTGCACGCCATGTGGGTCAGTACTCCAGTGAGACTTGTGCATGCAGACGGGACTCCTTACGTGTTAGTGTATTTGACATGGCTCATGTGGGCTATGAGTCTGTAATTCATGTCCGTGTGCACATTGGTCACATGGTTATGACGGGGTGCAGTGCTACCTGTTCCTCTGCTACGTGACATGTCCCAAATGTTAGTCGTAGTACAGTCCTCATGCCTACAGACACCCCGCCCTGTACAGTAGTCTACCTACTTGTTGCTTTGGAGGGTGCAATGCAATGGCTACCACATGGTTATGGAAGGGTGGGGTGCTCCATCTTGCTGATCTGTGGGCGTGGGGGCCGTGTTGTGTGTTGTGGTGTTGGCTTGGCACCCACAGACACCCCTCCATGTAGGGACACATGTCTACCTGTCGGGTGAAGATGTGCACTGCAATGGCTGACACATGGGTGTGGGGAGTGCTCCATCTTGGTGCGCTGTAGGACTAGGGGCCTGTTGGGTGTAGTACTTCTACAGTCCCACATCCGATACACAGACTTTGTGGTAGGGCTACTTACCGGTTACTTGTTGGTTTGTGCAGCTATGGCTGACACACGTGTGTGGGTGTGGGGAGTGCTCCTTCCTGCGCATCTGGGGTGCAAGGTGACCTGGTGGGAGTTGTGGTGCTGGCTGACTGTACACATGCCCCCATGGTTTTGTTTGTTGGTACCTTTGGGCTGAGTGTGTGGGGGTGTCTGTTGCATGTGTGAGAGATGTCTTGTGTGTTGTGTGCTGGACATGGGGGTGTTTGGGCCTCGGAGCTATGGCATTCTGGTAGTGCATGACAGTGCATAGCAGTGTGCTGGTATACATTTGTTTGTACTTACCAGCCTCCACTCCCCTGGTATTCCGGTGAGACTCTCCGGATGTAGGATGCCTCGCACCTTCTCCTCCCACGCCTTGAAGGTCTTGAATGGCGCTGGATTCCCGCCGCCAGTCCTGTCAGCCAGCTCACGGTTCTTGGCCTCCTTCTTCCTGACCACGCGTTTCAGGTCGTGCCACCTCTTTGTGACTTCATCCTTGTTGCGTGGCACGTTCCCAACTGCATTCACCTGATCTACTATCCTTCTCCACATTCTGTTTCTGGTGGCTAGTGGTGTCTGTTGGACCTGGTTGCCATAGATTTGTGGGTGCACCTTGATGATCTCGTCGACCATGACCGTCAACTCAGTGGCAGTGTACTTCGGCATTCTGTGTGTTGCCATGGTGTGCGGTTTGGTATATGTGGTGCTGGTGTGGTGGGTGTGTGGTGTGTGGTGTGTGATGTGCAGGGTGTTCGTGGTGCCGTTGTGTGAGTGGTGATGGTGGTGTTGGTGTTGGTGATGAGTGTGATGTGTGCGTGCATGTGGTGTGCTGCTTTCCTTTGGGGCTGTCTGGGTTCTCTAATGGCGTCTTCGCTTTGTAGTGGTACAAGGGGTTGTGGTCTGTGAAGGGGCTGCTTTTGTACTTCCCTATGTGGGTGTGTCATGATGGGCTGTCGTTTTCAGGTGTGTTGTGTCTGGTGTCCTGGGATTTGTAGTTTATTTGTTTTTTCCAGGGGGGGGTGGTATCTTTGAGATGTGTTCTGTGTTTGGGTATTTTGGCGTAGTTTGCTGTGTGGACTTGTTGGCCATGTCATGTGTGTTTCTTTGTTCCGCCAATGATTTGCGTGCACGGACGTGGGCGCCAGGCCTTCCGCCGTGTCATTTATTCATCGCTGTTGTTCACGGTGGCGGGCGGGGAATCTGTGGATTTACCGCGCTCATGTCTGGGAGATCATAATTTCACGGTCGTTGTCTCGCTCGGCGGGGCGGGCGGATTTGGGTTTTCGTGCGGCATTGCGTCCGTGGCGGACGGATGATCTTCTACTCTGGATTGGACGGGCGGGATTTTGTGTGTTTTTTCCGCCGTGGGCGTAGTTTGCTTCGCGGCATTATAATTGCTCGGTCGCTATTCTCATGGTGCAGGCGGGCGGTTCTTACAGGCATGGCTAGATGGCGGATTTTTTTCCGTCCGCCATCGTAATTACCCACTTAGTGAGTACATTTTTTCTGGGAAACCCAACATCAAAGGGATTAAATTAGTGCGAAATCTTAAAAGGACGAACCTGTGCTGTAAGTTTCTTACACCCTCCAAATACGAATATTCACCTTCCATTAAGGGGGGATCTGATAGTAAAATTTCACAGCTGTTTTTGCATGATGGCTTTCTTTCCTTGCATTAGCTGCCTTAGCTAAAAATAATGCCTTCAGTTTCTTTTTAGGGAAATTGGTGCAAGATCTGGGGTTTATATACAGTTCAGGTATGCCTAGCGACTCCAACGTGGATTTAACGTATTGTAACCAAGCAATTTTATGTGCCTTGTCTAATGACAAACAATTTTGTATTATGGCCTGGTTAAGATCCACGGTATTTCTTTACCAGATTGAATGCCACAGCATTATCGGGGCGAGTCTCACTATGTCCGTTATATAGGGTAAACCCAGTTCCAGGTGACAGACATAACTGGAAAGCGAGGCAGGGAGGGAGGCGATCCTCTTCAAAAACGGTCCTCTATCTACTGGAGGGAGTCTGTTGGTACCATTCCCCACAACCCTGCCCCATATGTTGTGGCCGAAATTGTTTTTGCATTCAATCAAGCGTCATACCTTGGAAATTATATGTATACAGTTATCCTCTAAGATTTGTCATTCCAGTCCTTTATAAGAATGGTTCAACCTCTCTCATTAAAAAAATCCATTCTCTTATGTCCTTAGCTCAAGGAGCTCCATTTCAACCAGGCAAAAATATGTGCCAGCCAAAGATGAAGGCTTTCTCCTTCTCTCTTTGGCATAGTTCTAAGTAGCATCCAAATCATCCTTCTGGCAGCATTCTAGCCATCCTCTAGATCTTTATGCCTCCCTCTAAAACACATGGGTGTATAAAGAGGATTAGGTCCACTCACCCATCTGATAAGAACACCTACACCAACATTTGGATCCCATCAAATGAAAATCAAGAAACAAGTAGATGTGCTTGAAAATGCAACTTTTTCATTTTCTGCCAATAGTAAACTCTCTAAACTGAAGCTCCAGTAACAGACCAGTTCTACATAGAATGGATGAACTAAGATGACCTACCTTTATCTTTTCCTTTTCTGGTTAGCTGTATAACTTCACACCTATAATCACATGGAAATCATCCATAAACACATATGCTTTTTTGTTCAAATCATACACACTTCTTGAATAAGCAACGACATTGACTCAGATACTGGATGCTTTCTTGTCCCAGTGGCCTTGACTAGCAGCCAAACCATTTCAGCCAAAAGTACACAATCGTCTGACACGCTCCTAATACTGGGTCTTCTTTTTAACATACCATTGGGAAGCCTTAGAGTGTTAGCATGGTTCGTTAATGCACTCAAGACCACATAGGCAACAGTGCTACATGGTCAAAAAATATACATATTATCAACCATACCATTAGACATTAAAGTTTTAATAGCTTTTGCATGCTAATTAAAAGTAAGAATTCACAACAATGTAAGAGTTATATGATCAAACATTTAGGGGCCGATTCCGATCTCGGCCGGTAGGGCTCCGAATCGGATTCGGCTTAACCGGATCCGATTCGGAGCCCTATATCCCGACCGATTCGTACGCGCGTCCGGGCGAGCGAGTACGATGCGAAATCGCCGACCGACTCGTCCGGGTGTCCCGACCGCTCCGACCGACTCGTTCCCGGGTCTAACCGCACCGACCGACTCGCTCGGACACGACTCGCACCTCGCAATGGAGACGTTCCCCGGCCGGGTAAGTACAATGCGCGCCACGAGCAGTCTGACCGAGCCGCGCACTCCGGCTCCAAAGAGCAGTCGGAGCCGTACTTCGGGGTCCGTGTCGGACTCCCTGTACTGCGTGGCCGCGCGAGTCGCACACAGGGGACCCATGGGTCCCCCTACCTGTGCATGTACGGCGCGAGTCGCTTTGCCACGTACACGCTGTAGGGGGCCCTTGTCCGCCTCGCACCCATTGAGTCAATGGGAGCCCGCGTACGCGTTGTACGACAGGCTCCCATTGACTTCAATGGGAGTCCGACCGACTCGAGTCCGATGGCATACGTGCGCATCGTACTCGTTCGGTCGGGCTGCACGAGTCCGATTCGGTCGGAAATCTCTCCGGGTCCGGCTCGGTCGGAGAGATTTCCGGCCCGAATCGGAATCGGCCCCTTAATGTTGCGAATTTCAGCCAAAGTTACATTATTTATATGTTTTATATATTATCAACATAATCTTTTCTAGAAAAGCCCTTGAGTACTCATGGAAAATGGAGCATTCCTTTTATTTAGGGTTCCTGAGTCCTCCGATATCTTTGAGAATTAGTCTTATCTTCAACTTCTGTAATTCTTTCATTACTTTTGATATTCTTTCCCACAGCTTCTGGTGACCACTATAGAAATGGTCCCAGGGTAATGTTAAGTTTGCTGCTAAAATCATTTGACTATCTTTTATAGTTTCAAGTGCATACTTTACTAAAGTAGGTAATTTATCATGCCCAGTACTGGTACTTATGTTACCCAGAGCAATGGAATTACAATATAGACTTAGATTAATAAATGCATACATGCTTCTTCTTCCGTCATTTCCTATTCTATTGAACCTTAAAATCGTTTATGAAGAAAGATATAAATTCCCCTCAATTTTAAATCAACAGTACTGCATATGACCTTTCAATTTCTTTTGCCTTATCTTATTGTTTTGAGACCAAGAGTGTTTTTTGTAAAAGTAACACATCCGTTTTTTTTCTCAACACTTTCTTTTTTCATAGGGAATGTATTTTTTCTGCTTTCCAAGATAAAAGCTTGTATTGCATCTAAAAAGAAATAAATTCAATATTGTTTTTAACTTTTGAATTCCTCATATGGTTACACTCAGTAATCTTTTTCTTGGCAAGAGCTTATCACAAGAAAAAAAACAAATCCAGGAAAAAAAAAAGAATCAATAGCATAGTATAATTATAATAAGTCTAGAAGAACATGCAAAAACTATCTTTCAAAACAACGGAGAACATATGGAATTAAGTATTCAAGAAATAAGCAGAACCTGTCTCCATTTGTCTCACAGAAGATAAACAGCAGAATGCTCTCTTTGCTTTCCCAGTGAAAGGAATGAGAAGCGTCTATAAACCATCAAAATAAAGATCATTGCTAAAAAAAGAGAAACCTCCATCGCCAATTAACAATAGCTCCTGTAGGCCCCAAATATTAGACTTGAAACTCCTGTAGGCCCTAAATATTGACAAATCCTCTTTATAAACATAGGTGAGCTGATTCACAGATTACATTAACATATCTTCATGTAATGCAATCAAATAAATCAAATAACAATCCAAAATATGGCTTGTAACTCTTGAAAGTCACTTCAGTATTGGTCAAGGAGGCTTTTGCACTTATATTTGTTTTAATATGGACTCTAGTACAATAGTTATACCAGAAGTGCACTAGGAGGCTAATAATCACCCAATTTACGTAAAGGGGCCATGTATATTTTTTCCTATGTCTTTTTGTTTTGCTGCTTCAATTATTGCTTATATTGTTTTGAAAACTCTTAAAAAGTAAAAATATTTTTCACTCCAGTTGAATGGATATATAGATATTATGTTTAAAGATAGTATAGACAAGCAGCAGATTAACAACAAAAGTGAAGTTAGCCACTAAATCCAGACACCTATTTACTATCCCATGAGCAAACTTAGGGCCTGTTTTATTGTTGGTCGACAGGTACTCCATCACAAATGTAACAGAATGTGACAGATATCCCATCCACCTTATTGTAAGTGCCATAGGATAACATGCCCTTGTAATAAGGTGGGTGGGATATCCATCAAGTTTGTGATGGAGTAACCCGTTTGAGAAACTCTAAATATGGCCCTTAATCCACTTCTACCTTCCATCAAGAATTTTTTTTACGTTCTGCAGGAAAGCAGGATGACCTTGATTTCTGACCTTATGATATTGACAGGCTGTCATGGTTGACGTGATATCTGAAGTGAGGACATCTGGCTGAATCTTTGAGTCTGCGTGCCAGCAGTTTTTTGCATATGCTAACTCGCCAGAATTTGTGAGCTCAATGGATGTCAGAAGTGAGAGTCTGAAATTTCAGGATCAACAACTGGAAGGCAAGCAAATGAGTTTAGGATTTTTTGTGGAGGTAGGTGTCAAACTGTTTCTGTAACTTTATTGATTATAAGGTGAAACAGGCAATGTGTGGATTGATTGGCAAATATTGAAGGTGCTATTCACAAACTGCACTTCTATATTTACTACAGCGGAGAAAGTCCCAAAACAGTGGTAAATGTGCTCCCGCTCAAACCTGTAACAAGTGTAGCACCATACATGGTCAAAATAGTCAACGCCCTTCCACAGAAAATGCCCCACCATAGAAAGCAATGAAGGAAAGAACTTAAGATAAAACCCCACAGAAAATAATGCTAAAATAATTTAATTTATTTTGGCTTTTAAAAAATATGTGTACATTTTGTTTAATGCTAAAACATATATATAATAAAAAGTTAATATTTTAATCCTTTTCAATACATTTTTCAAATTTAAAACGAACCGTTTATTTTTTGGAGAACATTTTTAATTAATTAAAATGAATTCTATACATACCATTTAGAAATTTTTATTTCAGAATAAGTAAAAATAAAAATGTTACGATAGGTGGGACTTTTAAAATAAATCTTTAAATATATGATTATATGTTAATTATATATATTCAAATTAATTATTGTTTTAATACTTTGAACATGATAGTGGTGTAACTTTTTTATTGGTGCAAGATTTATAAAATCATATCTATTTTCATATTTAACATTTAAATATTTTTACCTAATTATTTTAAATATTTTTACCAAATTATTTTAAAGGTAAATAAACATTTATACATACATTATCACAGAGAAATCTCTGCCACGGTGGCAGAGACCTCTGCCTACGTGTGAAAGGTTACTAGTAGAAACCTTCTACTTGAAAATTTGGCTCCATGCCCTGGTTTCAGGGAGTGGGGCATGTAAGTCTGCACATTGTAGTAAATTTACACTCAGAAATGGGAGTAGCCAAAAGTAATACATTACTATATAGTATAAGAGTAAATGTACACATGAGTAAATCTACATCTGTAAATTTACAGTAGTGAATAGGGTCCTTTATATTCAAATTGATAAGTAAGATATACCTAGAGGCAAATGTATAATTATTATTGTCAATATTATTATTATACTATTGATTATTAGTATTATTATTATCAACAAAACAACAACAATACTAATACTACTACTACTATTGCAACTAATAATAATAATAATAATAATAATAATAATACCTTTGTCTTTAACTTTAGAGTGTAGTTCATGAGCATAGCCCTTGCATAAATCACCTAACACAATGTTCAGCTTTTTGCCTATGTCTTGGTGATTTGATTATCTGTAGTGTTGCCAATTCTGTTATTTAATTGTCTTGGGACTGGTGCAGTTTTTCTGCATGAGGATCAGTGAAGAATAGTGTTGTTCTGTCTGTTTTTAGGTTAATGAAAAACAATATCCCTTTTGTGCTCGCACTACATTTCTATTAATTAATGCTTTCTTTAATCAATTACATTGCACTGAATACATTCCTTGATCACCAAGGTACACAACCAATTATGACTGTCTCCTTATTTAAAAAAGATAAACCACTGAAGGAAAGAAGGAACAGAATCCAAAGAAAGGTATTTATTATTGAACCAACCCTGAACATTGATATTAGGACACGATGAGGGGTTACCATATTGACATAACATGAGAGTTTTTATAAAGTATTTTTGTTTATCCACAATGTTTGCAAACCTTGGACTGCCTTATAAGAAAGGGTTTCTAAATATACTAACATATTCCGCTCAGTAGACGTTGGGAGTCAATAGTCTGCACTGAATTAAATTAAATTAAGAGGTACATGATGAGTTTAGAGATTTCAATTGATTGGGGTTTCATTTTGTCTCTTTTAGTAACAACAGTTTTTATAACAAAGTTTTTAACATATGTGAATTTGTCCTGAAGAAGGCAGGAGATTGACTCCAGGATCCGCCGAAACGCTGCTTCAACACAATTTTTATATAAAACCAAGGAGCTAATTAGTGACTGTATTTCGATGTATAATAATAATTTGTTTTAAAAATGTTATGTATATGTATAATTGACAGTTTATATAGAGTGTATACAAGTAACAGAAGATGGTTTTTAAAGAAGCTTTGGGGTGTTAGAACTTTTATTGTATTATATTTTGATTGATTTGTATAGTGTAGACACAATTACATTTATTGAAACCATTCAAATAAATATATATATATGTTTTTTAAAATAAGGAGATAGTCATAATTGGTGTGTAGCTTGGTGATCAAGGAATTCATTCAGTGCATTCTAATTGATTGGGGAAAATATTGGTTAATAGAAATTTAGTGCAAGCACAAAAGGGAAATTGTTTTTTATTAAGCTTTATTTGCCCTGTCCCTTTAGGCTATTAATGGTGACTCTTTTTTGAGAGTTCTTTCTTTAGGGTCAGTTCATTAGTAACTGAAAATTCTCCAACGTTTTGAGGAAAATGTAAGCACATAGTAAAATCCAATAGCATACTTTAGCCCATCATGGGGATAATATTATGTAGGAGATTCAGCCAATTGGTTTTACTCCTAATTCAGAGTTTCCTCCAGGAAAGGGAGGATTTTATGTTACCATTGTACACTACATAAAGCTACTAGTGTGTTATAGATATCAATACTTTCCATGGATCTCTTCGTTTGGTGACATTTTACTGTTTCACATGATTAGCTGATATGTTGCTTTCTTGGATTTATCTTCTTGAATTGTTAATGTTATATTTTTTAGACTCCTCATTCACAGTCCAATTGCTGAAGATTCAAGAGGGCATATTCTGCCTTATAGGTGTGCAAAACATAAAAGCAGTATTTTGTGCTTTCTGTTGTGCCCCATAGATCTGCAGAATTGTTTGAATTTGTTGCGACTTTCAGCTTTAGCTTTTTGAAGTTGGTCTCTACTATCCAGAGATTTCACTGCATTCATACCTGTTGGGATACAGTCATTAGGCCTGAATGGAAGGGGCTTCAGGAATGTCAGTTTATGTGATGTCTGACTCACTGTCTTTAACTTTTTTAAGAGGAGGGTTTAAATCATTGTGAATTTACAAGTAAAGGTGTATCTGAAGTGAGAAGCAAACATGCATTTTATGTGTATTCTTTACCAATGTGCACATTAGAAGAATAAGGACGGAATCCACTTCCAAGTAGTGTTTGGTAAATGGCATAAAAAAAGGGTGTCAGAAAACCACCTTTTATTCATCACATAAGAGGACCAGTTGACAATGGTATTTTTGAGTAGGTGAAGTAGTACTACTGTATCACTACTTAACAAACTCCTACATGCAAATCACCAAGATGCAGGTGGAGATTTCATCCCCGCCTGTCCTGTACTGTGGGCCTGATTCGCAAAGGGTGTGATTTACAAAGATTTATTCTTGTAATACTCCTGAATTCTACGAGTACTACAAAAGGTTAAATCAGAAGCAATGACTGCCTTTAAGTTTCTTTAAGAGGAGGAATAGCTCCACCAAAGCCTTTCCTTATTGGTAAACCATTTAGCACCAGAAAAAGCTATTTGACAATTCTCTACAAGAATCACCTCTCTTATTTACCTTTGTTGTTTTCTTAAGTTTGCCGACCTACCATAGTGGGGCTAGGATGTGCCAGTGGAAATTGATTCAAGCATAGGGAGAAAATTACAGCACACAGGAATTAAGTATATGTGATATGACTGGTGGTTACCTCTCTTCATTGAGGTGACAGTAATCAATGGTGCCATACTTAGGGATGTTTCGGTGATCTAAGTGCAGATGGTGACAGGGAAATTTGGTAATATGTGTCCAAGCAAGATATGTTAAAGTGTGCGAGTGTGCCCCTCTTCAAATACAGTCCTGGAATCTAGTAAATCAAGGAGGGATTGGGTAGGTCGTGTTATTAGTAGCAGTATACTGCCATCTGCCCTTTCTGATTCTCTGTCCTCTTTGAAAAGGTGTGGAGTTGCCACCCTGTTCCATAAGTCTGTACCGGTTACTGTCCTGAAAACATGGAAGGATCCTATCAGCCGTTACGTCTTCGTAAAATTTAAAATTATGGATCAGATTTTGATTTTGGGGTCGGTGTACGCTGCCAAACAAGATCGGGCATCCTTTTTTTCAATGCTATCCAGACTGTTGACTGAGTTTGGTTCCACCAAGAAAATTATTGGGGAGACTGCAATATAGCGCTTGATGCCCTTTTAGATCATTCTTGCACAATGGATAGAGCTCACGCTAGGGATAGAGCAATCTTGAATGATGTTATGACCGGCCATGGTATTTGACACACCCTAGAGATAGAGAGTATACACTTATCTCCTGTGTACATGGGACTTGTTCCCGGATAGACTTTTTAATGTCCCATTCCTCGTTAGCCTTCTTGAGCATTTGTTGTATTGTCCCTGGGTGAATTTCTGATAATGCCCTAACAGTTTTGGAAATGGATTTAAGACAGATGTCCCCTGCATCAAAGCATTGGATACTGAATATCTCACATTACTGTACCCCAGAGATTAAACAAAAACTTATTAGCCTTTTACATCAATTACATAAAGAACCCTCTACAATTCAGCATAGATATTATGGGCAGCAGGGAAGGCCACCTTGAGAGGTATGCTTATGCCTGACTCAGCGATCTGTAAGTGGGAAAATAGTGATGCATAATCTCAACTTGAGAAGGCGGTATGTGATCTTACCAAAACATACGTGCGACATCCCACTATTTCAAAACAAATTGTTACTTATGCAGTTTATTTCTTCATCATGTTCCTTGCAATTTTAATGTAGCTTTAATAAAACTAGTCATCTTGATTTCTATGATTAATTCTTTAACTACAGTTGTTTCACACTTGTCCATCTGCACCATTGTTATCCAGTCTGACGTGTGAAATTGTAGGTTGTGCAGAGAATCAGCTGTTTTCTCTCAGTCTCTTCATTAGCTGTCTTGGCTTTTAACTCAGTTTGTTTTGCCTTATGGATGGTTGCTTGCAAGGAAATCTGCTCATCTCATGTACACTTTTAAAGCTTCCTTATTCTGTATGCAAACCAGATGGTGCATATGACTGGTGGGTTATTAAAATGCATTTATTCTAGTGGGATTTGATTCTTGGCTGATCAGGCTAGTGCCATCTTGTGCTTTAATTCCAAATGCATTCATTTTCAATAGAACACTGTGTGTTATCTCACATTCCTTTACAGTGATCATGATGACAGATCTATAAAGTGGATGGATGATACATTTAATATTTATAACACTTCACTCACACAACAAAATCCCTACATATTCAAAATTGTTCATTCATGATTACAGTTCACTTAAAACTAGGGGTAGGCAAAATTTCTATTGTAGTCATGCAAAGCTTCCTATTTTTGTAATTTGCGTTGCTTGCTGAGTTTCGCCTTTTTCGTATGGCTGAGCACTTGCATAGGGTTTCTGCGCAAACTGGCTATATTACAGCATGAGTGCCAATATTTCCTCACGAGTGCTGAAATGGATATGCCATTTTCTTGAGAGTTAACTTTAATACATTTTTTTTGCATTTTAAAAACTAGAAGGGTGTGGCTGCTGTTTTATTTTCCGCAACAGGTTAAAAGTCTCACTTTTAACCTGAAAACCTATGTGCGTAAACTTTGC
Organism: Calotriton arnoldi; assembly: GCA_963921515.1. Lineage (NCBI taxonomy): Eukaryota > Metazoa > Chordata > Amphibia > Caudata > Salamandridae > Calotriton > Calotriton arnoldi. Next base: position 827,659 of record CAWUFW010008600.1, on the reverse strand, counting down.
AGATTACAGGTAGGAATTGTATATTTAGAGGAATTAGTGAAATGCACAAGAGAAAAGTTTTTATCTTTACACACCCCTACATAAAACACATTGGGCTTGATTGAAAGGTTTTCCTAAGAATAGGAGTCACTTACTGTTGTGTTTCTGGCTTGCTCCTGAATTTCAGGAGTAATCCAAGCTTATTTGTAGGCTCAATTCATGAAGGTTTATCTATGTGCAGAGATCTCGGCGCCTATAGATTATTAAAAACACATTGCTGTAAATCTCCATCTAGATGCTATTCACTAACTCTGGGTTGAGAGTTAACCAAGTAGGAGGAATATGTCACCCACTCACCTCCATGAAAGCGTGGGGACACAAACAAATCACTGCAAGTAATATTCTGTACATTTTTTAGATGTGCATCACGCAAACATTGTCCATACTCCAGGCCCTGCCTTCTTCCCATTGTGCTGTAAGTCGTTGCATAGCTAAATATCACTTACATTTGTGTTGTGTATCATTGTGTGTCTGTATTTGGTGTGTCCAATGTTTAAAGGTGTGTCTTTGAGTGTGTGAATAGTGTTAAAAGTGAGATGAACCAGATGTTGAAAAGAATTCATAAACAATTTGCGTAGTTGTAATTTTTTATCTGTTATGTTTATGTTTATTAAATGTGATTGTATAGGTGACTGCAATGTTTACAGTTATGACTATGGCATTATATTGGTGATGGTAATTATAGTTTTTATCATGTGATATATTTTTGCAATGTGAAGTATGTGGGTGAACACAATGTCAAAATGTTCAAGCAAGCAATAGGATACACTCCTTGTTGTACTCAAATTTTTCTGATTGCTCATGGCAAAGTTATGGCGTGCAGACTAGTCTTGTGCTCTGCCCCAATGGCACGGATGTGTAATTCGCTGAATATGTGGCACGTCCTCACGCGCCAACTGCAAGTCGCAGAGCTTTCTGAACAAAAGTATTCTTATTCACAATAATCCAATTTTCATCAAGTAGTCCATGTTTCATCCATATTTTTATTCCAAACTTCTTAACATTCACTACAAAGGCAACGTTAGTATACACTTTTTCAAAACGTTATTGGATTATTGTGAATAAGAAGACTTTTGTTCAGAAGGCTGTGCGACTTTCAGTTGGCATGTGAGGACGTGCCACGTATTCAGTTTATGGGTGTTTGCAATATCTATAGTAATATGACCTTTTTTCTGTTATTTATTTATATATTTTTAGGTGTTGGGATTTGTGCTGGTATTGTTATTCACTGCCTCAGTTGATTTGAATGTGATTCTCTTGCAGTGCTTATGAGTGGCCATGGGTGAATCACACTGTTTGAGGCATGTGAGCTGTAGATTACATGCTTTGCATACTCCTGCTTCAAAATTCCTTTAAAGAGGAAATCTGTGGCCACCAGTCCTTTTCATATACCTCCGCAATCCACTCCACCACCACCCTCTCCACCTTCTGATCCTTTACAGATTTTACCTCAGGATTCTTCACAATCTCACCACGATAATGATGATATTGATGAAGAGGGTACACATTTACCAGTAGACCCATGGTCTGACTATACTATTGATCCCCCAACAGATAACGACCCGGACCTTTACCCTGCCAACCCATCGCCCCCAGATGACAATGTAGCCTACGAAGAACTCATTGCCAGGGCAGCACAATATCATGGAGTGGCACTACATAAAGAGGCATTAGAGAAAGATTTTTTGTTTAAATCCTCAGGGTCCACACATAGGTCATCACAAACACTTCCCATGCTTAAGGGCATAATAAGACACGCAGATGACATTTTTAAGGATTCTGTGCGTGCTCGCATATTAACTCCTAGAGTTGATAAAAAATATAAGGCCACCCCCACTGATCCAGTATTTATCAAGGGGCAATTACCATTGGATTCACTACTTGTATCTAATGCTCGTAAAAGAGCTAATTCCCAAACATCTGGGGAAACTCCTCCACCGGATAAAGAGTCCAAATTAATTGATGCTTCTGGGAAACGCGTAGCGGCACAGGCGGCCAATCACTGGAGCATTGCAAATACGCAAGGCCTTTTAGCCAGATACGACAGGGCCCACTGGGATGAAATGGAGCAGCTGCTTCAATATCTTCCAGATGAGCATAAAACCAGAGCCCAGGACTTAGTAAAAGAAGGGAAACTAATTTCCAATTCATCAATAAGGTGTGCGTTGGATGCCGCTGATACTGCAGCTAGAGAGGTCAACACTGTTGGAATAAAAATGTTTTAGCTGAGTTATCCATGCATTGTATGCCTTAAGTTAGCATTCGCGGCACCATTTCATATTCAGCCGCCATTTTGAGCCATGATCTAAACTAACTTCTGTCTCACTCTCTCTCTGCCCCAGCTGAAAGCAGCTGCGATAGCCTTCGTTTCTCCAAGGTTGAGCTTCGCTGTACTAATGAATACACTGTCCTTGTCTGTACATACCTTTCCCACTAGATAGGCCTGCTCCCACCCTTAGAGCGACGGGTGCAGGCAGAGTGACCTTGGCCCTGAGATAGCATGTGCCCGGTCTCAGGATCGAAACCCATCCTTCTGTATCTCCTTTGTTCACCAGCTACCAACTGGAAATTTCCAGTCAGGGCGTGTCTTCATTGGTTCTGAACTGTACATAATGTATCACCATGCTTGCTGAAGTCAGTCCCTCTCCAGCAATCCCAGGAGGCTGGTCAGACTGGACTCTACTCGAGTGTACTTGAATAAAATATACTTGGTTTGTATTCTCTACTGTCTGACCGACTCTTCATTTGTATGGAAGGCTGAGAGGTGGTCGCTAGTGACCCCGGTGGCCCTAATCGGGTCACTTCCTTCAGTTGGCACCCGAACAGGGACTCCATCGGGTGACCCATTCTCGCCCGCGGATGGGTGAGGAGGTCGGGGCCACGTCGGGTCGGACGGGTGGACCAGGGATCCCTGCATGAGAGAGTCCTGAACTCGCAGCTGCCCCGTCTGTCTGACCGGTCGGTGCTTCACCCAGTAATCATCCCGACTGGGGTCCTGAACGGCGAAACCCTTGGATCTGACAGTTTGGTCCAAAGAGTCGGCAGTGGAGAATAAATTTGTTTGACCTGTGTGCACCAGGTGAGTTTGCTATGGTTCTTTGTGGATATGGTACCATTTTGGTTTGCCTTTGGTACGGTCTGAGGACCGATTTTGGTTTGCACTTGGGACGGTCTGAGGACCGATTTGGATACAAAATGTTTGTGAACATTTTGCCCGGCAACATAACCATTTTGGCCTACTTTGAAATTGCCGGTGTTTAGTCGGTTTTTGGTTTTGTGGTGTCGTTGTTGTTCTGCTGATGCTCAACTGGAAGAAAGCCTCCAGAAGGCACTCCAAATTTTGACATTTATGTAAAACATGGCATTGGCCCTATTATGTTTAGTACGTTATGGCACAAATATACGAGAGACGATGCCGAGTTGCAGTGGCCGTTGACGGGCACTTTTGATGAACATAGTTTTATACAGAAGTTGTTTGCGAAAAGGAGTAGGCAGTCGATGTTTGATTCCCTCAGAACATGGCAAAAAGAGGCTAAACAGAGGCGAATGAAAGCAGAGAAAGAGGCCCGGAAGGGGAGGATGCAAACATTGACTCAGAAAGCTGTAGTGCATGATAGAGAGAAGCAGGAGATAGGAATTGAATGTGAAGATAGGAGGTTTCGACTGAATATTGATAAATCATATGTAGCCTGAGAAGAAAATGATGCTTTTGTTGAGGAACTGCTAGATGCTCGACCCCCACCTCTGTATGCCCTGCAGAGGGTATATCCCGCCCTTCCCCATAAGGCCCAGCTACCCGGTTCTTCCATCTCTGCTGTTTCTGCTTCTGTTACTGTTAATCAGACTGCCCTGGCCACGGCACCTCCTGTCCTTTCTTTGCCTTTGCCGTCTGTGGCAACTGTGACTGTTAGTGCTCCTGCAACGCCTATTGCTTTGGCGTCACTCTCTCCAGCTCTTACACCCACGACGCAGCCGACAATGACGTTAGTGCCTGCTCCTTCTGTTGTTACACCCACTGTGTTCCTCCATTCCCCGACATCACTGAGTAGTGAGACACCGATGCGCGGCCCTGAGGATAGAGAGTGGATGAAATTTAAAGAGCACATGGGGCGGACATTGGTCCGGTCTGATGTGGGAGATGCAGAGAAAAAGGTGGTGGCTAATCAGGCAGCACAGTGGGCTCGTAACCCCATTTACAGTGTGGAAGATGTGTGGAGTGTGATGAAAGATTATGAGCCTTTCGTACAGCAACATGCCCTTAAGCAAATGTCGGCTACTCTGATCGGCCTTTGGGAGCAGCAGTTCAAGCGTGCAGCACCACAGATTATATACGATATTAGGGATCATGTGTATGTTACTGATATGGAGCCTGCTCATGTCTTTGGTAATGTTGCAATGTTGGTTGCTTATCGGGGAAGGGTACTGGAGAAGAGCCCCACCCCGGTGTCTCAGTACCCGATGAGGGAGGTGCATCCCATATATCATCCTGACAGATACGGGATCAGCATGATCATGTGACTAGGCCAAGGGTAGAGGCCCGTTTCCAGGAACAGTGGGTTTATACTCCATGGAAAAGGAGTGAAGTCTTGTCCCTTAAAACTCGGCTACCTGACCCCAGGAACAATCCTACTGCATATTACAAGGAATTGACCAAGGCCGCTTCTTCGACAGTGATGACGCTCACGGATATTGAAATGTTCTTTGGTTTGTTGGCTCCTGTTGATATTTGGAGACAGGTACATACACAGGATCACGTTGCCGAATTGGGTGGTACCTGGGACCAAATTACTGTATGGGACCAGGAAAGGAAGCCTGGTGAGAAGCCTAAGGCAGAGATACTTGCTCTGCCTGGCCGTATTATCACTTATATGCATTCCCTTATCCCACCCCGAAAGATTGATTGGGAGAAGCTATCGTCCTGTCAGAAGAAGAAAGATGAGAGTGTGTCTAATTTTTTCACTCGGTTTGAAAGTGTGTTTTTGGATTATAGTGGACAGGACTTGTCGATTGAAGGTGGTATGCATTTGTTCATTAGTAGGTTTGTTTCAAATTTACTCCCCGAGATCGCGACTCGATTACAGGCTTCTGAGAGCACCTGGTCCACCTCTTCTCCTTCTGTTATCTTGAACATGGTGCAGTACTATGACCACAGGGAAAATGAGGATAAGGAAAAGATGGAGAAAAAGCATAAGGATTTGAAGACGAAGGTGTTGTTGCAGCAGGCTTCTCGAGGGAATGGTAGAGGACGTGGTGGTCCGGCCCGGCAGCTTCCTCGTACTAGCAGGAATACTACGCCGGTAGGGCCAAATCAGTGTGCATATTGTAAGGAGGAGGGACACTGGCGCAGCGGGTGTCCAGTGCTTTTGCAAAAGGTGGCGGTCCCAAGAGGACGGGGTTCTCGTGGATGGGGTCGTGGAGATGGTAGCCAGAAAAGGGCTCAGATAGCTGAGACATTGCAGGGTCGTACTGATCAGAACTACTTTGACGACCCTCGGGGCAAACAGTACTACCATGATTACTATGATACGGATGAGGTGACTGAGAAGTCTTACAGCTAGGACAGCTGGGGACAGGGTGAGGGACCAGTTTTGATACCTGTAGACCAAAGAGGTTCGTACATTAGTGCGGACATGCATGGTTCGACTTAGGAGTTTTTGGTGGATACAGGTGCGACAAACAATTCTATTTCTCGTTCCTTGGTTCCTGGGGCGGCTCTGTCTGCCCATAATAATGTTTCGGTAGGATTTTCTGGTGTACCGGTTGTGAGCCCCATTTCCAAACCTCTTGCGCTGATGATTGGTCCTTTTACTGTGGATTCGCCGTTTTTGTTGACATCTAATTGTGGAGAAAATTTGATGGGTTTGGATTTATTGAAGAAATTGCATGCTACAATATACTGCTCTACATGTCAGTGGGTCCGAATGTTGTGTGCGCTACGCAGTGTCTGTCTAAAGATGCACCTCTCCCTGCTGAATTTAAAGCTGTGCCGCCCACACTGTGGGCAACGGGCGACACAGATGTGGGTTTGTTGCAGATATCGCCTGTTTCGATTAGTGTCAAGGAAGGTGCTATTTTACTCCGTATTCCTCAGTATAAATTACCGCAGGCAGGTGAGCGAGCTCTGATAACAATTGTGCAGGATTTGATTGAGAAAGGAGTGGTTGAGGAGACGACTGCTAATGTCTGTAATAGCCCTATTCTTCCCATTCTCAAACGGATTCCTTCGGGTCCCTCTGAGTATCACGTAGATATTTATCGCTTTGTGATTGATTTGCGTGAGGTTAACAAAATAGTGATTCCCCAGTTTCCAGTGGTCCCTGACATTACGACTCTCTTGACGATGATTCCTTCTTCTGCTAAATTCTTCTCTGTCATTGGCTTGAAAAATGCCTTCTTCAGCATCCCCATTCATCCTGACAGCAGGTATCTGTTTGGGTTTACCCTAGCTGGTAGAAGCTTTAGATTCTGTCGTTTTCCTCAAGGCTATACAGAAAGTCAGAGTATTTATAGTCAAGCATTGAGAAGTCAGTTGGATTCCTTGTCGCTCCCCACAGGTAATGTATTACTCCAATATGTTGACGACCTGCTTATCGCCTCAGACACAGAACAAGGTTGTAGAGATAGTATGGTTAAATTGTTGCTTCATCTAGCTGACAATGGTCATAAGGTATCCCTTTCCAAATTCCCGTATTGTCGACAGGAGGTCACCTATTTAGGTCACCTACTGTCGAAGGAGGGTAGGAGATTGACCCCTGAGCGCATCAGTACCATTGTGAAAATGCCTGTTCCGCAAACTCAGAAAGATGCGTGCGCTTTCATAGGTATCACTCCCTATGGCAGGCAGTGGATACCTGGATACTCACTGCTTGTTAAGCCCCTGCTTGCACTAACACTAAAGATTAGATTAGATTAGATTATAATACTTGTAAAGCGCATGGCTGCCTCAGCAATGAGGCGTCCCAGCGCTGAAGCAAAACTGAGTGGGGAACAAGCAAGAGATTAGGGTTGAGAGAAAAGCCAGGTCTTCACAAGCCGTCTGAAGGCCTGGTGATCAGAGCTGCTGCGGATATGAAGAGGGAGAGAATTCCATAGGGCGGGGGCCAGTCGCCTGAAAGAGCGCCCACCAGATCTGGTCCTTCGTATGCGTGGGATTCGTGCAAGAATCTGGTTTGCCGAGCGCAACACTCGCGATGGAGAATAAAGGGCGCACAGGTCGCTCAGGATATCTGGGCCGATGCCTGTCAAAATCTTGTGCATGATGCAGAGCGCCTTAAAGCGCACTCGATGTTCAAGGGGCAGCCAGTGCAGGCGATGGAGGAGGTTGGAAACATGGCTGTATTTGGGGAGGGCAAAAATGGCACGTGCTGCAGCATTCTGGACCCGCTGTAGTCAGTTCAGCACAGATTTATTGGAGCCCAGAAGGAGCACATTGCAGTAGTCCAATCGGGCCAGTATAGAGGCTTGGATGATCAACTGACGTGTTTGGGCGTCAAATAGACCAAGTATCGGTTTAAGGCCACGCAGTAGCCCAAAACATTTACCAGCCACTGATTTGGCATGCGTCTCAAAGCTGAGATCCTTAACAAGCATAAAACCCAGATTTCTCACTGCAGATTTGGGGGCTGGAGGAGCTCCAAGGGCCGGAGGCCACCAATCATTATTCCAGAGATGAGAGTCTTTGCCAACCAGAAGAATCTCAGATTTCGCAGAGTTCAGCTGCAGGAAGTTAGCTGTCATCCACTCTGCGATGGCAACTATATTTTCTTTAAATTTCGCTCTGTCCTGGCTGGGGTTGTTAGACAGGGCGAACACCAGTTGGGTGTCATCTGCGTACGACACTAGGGAGATTCCTCCCGCTTTAGCCAACCGTGCCAATGGGCTCATGTATATATTAAAAAGCGTGGGGCTCAGTGCCGAGCCCTGGGGAACCCCACACTTTCTCACAGCCTTGAGCACAAAGCCGCTAGATAAAGCCATCAATATGGAAGAGGCTGATGCGCTCTTTCATAGGTGGGTAACTCAAGCACTGGACACCTGTATTCCTTTTAAACTCACGCACTCTAAAGGTGCTCGGGCTAATGCCTGGTTCAACGAGGACTTGACCCTAGCCAGGAAGAACTGCAAGGTCCTGGAAAGAACTTGGAGGCGATCATATGCCCCCAGGCTAAATCACAATACAGGTCAGCCATTAAATCCTACCATAAATTAGTGCGCAAAACTAGGGCAGCCCACTTTTCCAGCCTGATCACTACAAGTACTAATCGCAGTAAAACTATATTTTCTCTTTTAAAGGACTTGATCACTTCTCCTCGGCATCAGGCAGTATTATATCCTCTAACCAACAATGTGAAGAGCTGGCGAACTTCTTCCTGGAGAAGGTCGAAGGTATCTATCATAATTTCGACCATGGTGCAATTCCCAGCATCACCGAGAGGAATACGCACATGGGTCCTGAGATCGTCCCTCTTACATCACTACCCACGATCTTTCTTAAAGACTTGGAGAGACTAGTAGCCACAATTAAATCAGGATCTCCAGACGATCCCTTAAGACCGGACGCCTTCAGGAAAGTTCAACAGGGCCTCCTACCTGAGTGTCTGGAGTTGCTCAATCTATCCCTTGCTTCGGCGGTGGTCCCAAAATCTTGGAAGCATGCAAAAGTAGTTCCTCTACTTAAGAAACCAATACTGGACTCCTCTAAGCCAGAAAACTATCGTCCAATTTCATTGCTTCCATTTCTTTCCAAAATCCTGAAAGCTCATGTAAATTCAACGCTAACTTACTTTCTGGAAGCTAATCACCTACTTGATAGCTCCCAGAATGGTTTCCGACCACGATACAGTACCGAGTCTGCACTGTTGACGGTTGTTGAGCAATTAAGATCTGCCTTGGATGCCGGCAGAACCTCTGTCTTGGTTCTGCTGGATCTGAGTGCGGCGTTTGACACGATCTCCCACGAAATTCTGCTCCACCGTTTGGAGGAGATAGGGATCGGCAATAAAGCCTTATCATGGTTCTCTTCCTTTCTGGCTGACCGGACCTTCCAAGTGATAGCTCCACCTTTTGCTTCCCGTGTTCACCCTCTTCGAGACTCCTGGTCAAATTTATGCCAAGGCCGTTTCAGTGACGGATGCTGGTTCGGCTGGGACTTTGTGGCAGATAGCGTAATCAGCATTGAGATGAGGAAGTGATCTGTCCAGATCATGGGGAGAGGTACTAAGACTTCCAGTGACTCAAGGTTAGAAAAGATGGGGTCAAGAAGATGTCCGGCGTTATGCGTAGCGCCGGAGACCAGTTGAGTCAGTTGACAGGCTGCCAAGTCCCCTAAGAAACTAAGAATGTCCGGTGATTCTAGCAACTCTAAGTGAAGGTTCAGGTCACCGATAATATTGAAATTGGCAGTCTGGAGAGCTAGTACTGTAATTGTATTCACCAGGGCCTTTTTAGATTTTAGATGGACCAGGTGGGCGATAGATAAGGAGGCCAGAGAAAGTGAAGTTTGCACTCAATGAGATTTTGAAGAGCGCACTTTCACAGTCCGGTAGGTCTTGGGGGATCAAGCTACAGGAGTGAGCGGATTTATAGATGATCGCAATGCCACCCCTTTCCCCCTGATCTATTTAGACTGCATATGGCATATCCTGAGGGGAGGGCAAGTGCCGGTATAGCCACAGAGGTCTCGGAAAGCCAAGTTTCCGTTAGAAAAAGAACCTCAGGTGATCGATCCAGGAGGAGGTCGAATACCTCAGCGTGGTGTTTAGACAGGGATCGGCAGTTGATACTTAAGATAGTATATGTCACAGTCCTAAGACCTGAGTGTATGGAGTGCCCAAGAGGATTCAACCTAAAGGTACAATATCCACAAGAGGTCAGGCAATCATCTGGGGCCCAGCTATGAGTCCCACAAGCACCCACTCTATGTAAGGCAGATTAAGCTTCACGGGAGTAGGCTAATCTTTGTGGCTTAAGAGAGACAGCATCCCTGACTCCTGGCGCCGTCCAGGCGCGGACGGGCGCAGACGGGCTTGCCTTAGGCGCGCCTTAGGCGCGCCCGCTGCGCGCGTCCGCTGCGCGTCCTCGCAGCGGCGTTCATTAAATGCCACGGGGCTCAACAGGCTCCACCCGGGCTAAACACTGATTGGCTGAAAGCCGGCCAATCAGCGTGGGCGCACTACCGAGGTCAGGAAGTGGCCACAAACACAAGGGAAATAGCGAGCAACTTTAAATGCAGAAGGTCATAAAAACTTTTAAAAAGGTGCAGGTATAGCAGCAATAGTGGGTGCAATCTTAAAACTTTAAAACAGTTCAGAGTCTTCCACCAACAATTCCCCACACGCTACCCCAGCTCAGTCTAGCCGCACGTCCTCGCAGCGGCGTTCATTAAATGCCACGGGGCTCAACAGGCTCCACCCGGGCTAAACACTGATTGGCTGAAAGCCGGCCAATCAGCGTGGGCGCACTACCGAGGTCAGGAAGTGGCCACAAACACAAAGGAAATAGCGAGCAAATTTAAATGCAGGAGGTCATAAAAACGTTTAAAAAGGTGCAGGTATAGCAGCAATAGTGGGTGCAATCTTAAAACTTTAAAACAGTTCAGAGTCTTCCACCAACAATTCCCCACACGCTACCCCAGCTCAGTCTAGCCGCGCGTCCTCACAGCGGCGTTCATTAAATGCCACGGGGCTCAACAGGCTCCACCCGGGCTAAACACTGATTGGCTGAAAGCCGGCCAATCAGCGTGGGCGCACTACCGAGGTCAGGAAGTGGCCACAAACACAAGGGAAATAGCGAGCAACTTTAAATGCAGGAGGTCATAAAAACTTTTAAAAGGTGCAGGTATAGCAGCAATAGTGGGTGCAATCTTAAAACTTTAAAACAGTTCAGAGTCTTCCACCAACAATTCCCCACACGCTACCCCAGCTCAGTCTAGCCGCGCGTCCTCGCAGCGGCGTTCATTAAATGCCACGGGGCTCAACAGGCTCCACTCGGGCTAAACACTGATTGGCTGAAAGCCGGCCAATCAGCGTGGGCGCACTACCGAGGTCAGGAAGTGGCCACAAACACAAGGGAAATAGCGAGCAACTTTAAATGCAGGAGGCCATAAAAACTTTTAAAAGGTGCAGGTATAGCAGCAATAGTGGGTGCAATCTTAAAACTTTAAAACAGTTCAGAGTCTTCCACCAACAATTCCCCACACGCTACCCCAGCTCAGTCTAGCCGCGCGTCCTCGCAGCGGCGTTCATTAAATGCCACGGGGCTCAACAGGCTCCACCCGTGCTAAACACTGATTGGCTGAAAGCCGGCCAATCAGCGTGGGCACACTACCGAGGTCAGGAAGTTACCACAAACACAAGGGAAATAGCGAGCAACTTTAAATGCAGGAGGTCATAAAAACTTTTAAAAAGGTGCAGGTATAGCAGCAATAGTGGGTGCAATCTTAAAACTTTAAAACAGTTCAGAGTCTTCCACCAACAATTCCCCACACGCTACCCCAGCTCAGTCTAAAAGATGTGCATAAGCCCCTTCCTTGGACGCCAGAGTGTCAGCAGTCTTTTGAGCAATTGAAAACTGCGCTTTGCTCGGCTCCTGTGCTTGGTACCCCTAACTATGCAAAATGCTTCGTGTTGTATGTCCATGAGTTGGGTGGTTGTGCCCTTTCTGTTTTAACACAAAAATTCGGGGATAAGCAACGGCCGTGTGCTTATTTCTCTGCTGTACTTGACCCTGTCGCCCGAGCCCTTCCGAGCTGTCTAAGAGCGGTCATGGCTGTGGCCGCATCAATAAGGCAATCGGCTGGACTCGTACTTGATACCGACCTCACAGTCATGGTACCCCATGCTGTGGATACACTTTTAAAAAAGACAAGGACACAGCACCTCACCAGTGCGTCTCTGACTGGTTATGAGCTAACGCTCTTTCAAAAGCACATTACGAATAAACGCTGTGTCACTCTGAACCCAGCCACATTACTACCCCTCCCTTCTGAGAATGAGGAGATCGACATACATGATTGTATCTTCCGGACAGAGGAAGAGACGAAGGGACGGTTAGATCTGACTGATGTTCCCTTATCTGAACCCCAAGGGGAACTATATGTTGATGGCTCTTGCTTTAAGTTGCCAGATGGCACTACAACTGCTGCATACGCAAGTACAACTCTGCGCACGGTAGTTGAGACATCACGAGTTCCCTATCAGTCGGCCCAAGCTGCAGAGCTAGTCGCCCTTATTCGAGCCTGTGAGTTGAGTGAGGGACTGGTTGTTAATATTTATACTGACAGCCAGTATGCCTTCGGGGTCGCCCATAATTTTGGGCGGCTCTGGGCAGAGAGAGGGTTTCTTACTTCCCACAGGGCACGCATTCAGCATGGTCCCCTTATACATGTTTCTGTCCGCTTTGACACTCCCTAAGAAACTGGCGATTGCGAAGTGCAGCGCTCATAAGAAGGTTACTGACAAGGTGGATGAGGGGAACGCTTTTGCGGATCAGACAGCTAAGGAAACAGCCCGAACAAAGATGGAAAGATTGTTCGTAGCAGGTCCCGCCAGGTGGGTGCCCGAGTTCTCCATGTTTGAGGATACACTAGAAAACGTGAAGGAGATCCAGAGTGAGGCCACGTGGAGGAATTAGCGGTGTGGCAAGAAAGTACAGCGAATTTAAATGATGAAGGATGTTGGATTGACTAGTCAGGGAAGCAGAGATGGATGTTGCCAGATTCATATGTTCTTCCTGTAGTGACAGTGGCCCATGGCCCAGCTCATATCAGTGCTAAGGGTATTTGCAAGTTGTTAGACCCCGTATGGCAGAATGACAATATCTCCAAGGCAGCTGCCCATTTAGTAAAATACTGCATGGTGTGTGTGAGAAGTTGGCCTGGTATATGCTGTCCACTAATTAAAGTGGGCACCCTGCACCAGTCCAATCGACCCTTATGATGTATGAGATCAAAGATAACCTTTAGAAAGCTATCCTAGTGGTAGCTGTGGAGAGCAGCCTTCAGGATTAATCTTGAAGGAATGTAAAGCAGCTTGTTTTACCAGAACATCACCTCCTATATTGACTAAATGAAAGGAGAACCACACAATAGTTATATAAAAATATGTATTTATTAATATATCACTCTCTACTATCCTCTACACGAGGATAGAACACAAAGCACACAATACGAGATCAATAGAACAGTTGTAAGTAGCACAATACACAGTGGGCTACAGGGGGAGATCAAATCATATACTAAAATAGTGGTATAACAATCATGACTGAGATCAAGACAAGGTCTGGAGCACGTAGAATCGCTGGGACCCCAAGGAACCACCCAAGGTGAGTAGATAGGGACCCCACGGAGGACGGGTGCAGTGTGCTAACACAACCGCAGGCTCCGTACAATTCTATGGGGAAGTCGCGGTTTCAATTTGAAAGTTTAAGGACCCTTCTAGGAGTACTTCGAGCAAACCCTTTGGAACTTAAGAGGTTGGAGAGCCACCCCACCGGTGGATACCGTAGTACCCGAGTTACCTATCCCAGGGGAGCGGGGTGCATAGGTCTGGAGTGGCGTCGGAAACCGCCGTCGTTCTCAATGGAGGGCTGTGAAGAAGTACTGCTACTGTGAAGGTGAAAAGGGTCCGGTGGAATCCAAGCCTGGATTCTGGAAGGAAGGAACCTGAAAGCAGAGGGGACAGAGTCTGGGTCACTTCAGAGAGACCAGGGGCTCGGTAGACAAATGCCCACCGATGTCGGTTGCTTCAGGTGCGAAGAAGCGATGCTTGATTCTGCAGCCAGGAGGACCAGGAGATGTCGAGGACAACCAGGAGCCAGAGGTGAGCTGTCCCATGAAGGATGTTGAGTGCTGAGTGGTTGGTGTCCGGCTGGAGCACCAACAAGCCTTGGCAAAAGCAACCCACGAGGGAAGGGCAAGCAGGTTACAGTGTGGACCAGCAAGGTCCAGGGGACTCACCAAGCAATGGAAAGTCAGAGCACATCTGGAGCAACCAGAAAAGCCCAACAGAAATCAAGATGGCCCTCAGGGAGACCCACAGGCCGAAGGACCAGGAGTCGCAAGGGGACCTCAAGCAAGATTGCAAAGTACCAGCCCACGGGGCACTCGGTGTGAGGAGGCCAGAGTTCTTTGGTGCAAATATTGCTCAGGGTCACGACTACATGGAGTCCCATGCACAAGCTCGGGAATTGCCAACAAGCATATGCAACTGCAAATGGATGTGGTGCACAGGGGCTCGGGTTATGCAGTCCCCACGAGGGATACTGGCCTCAAACTTGCTGAGAGGGCAGATTGACCTCAGGGACCTTCAAAAACCCACCTCCTGTGTTGCTGAAATCTTTGGAGTCTGCAGGAGCTCAGGATCAGCAGACCGGTCAGTTGCATTAAGGTGCCTGCTAGGGCAGGGGAGTGACTCCTTCACTCCAAGGGAGATTCTTCAGTTGTCCTTAGTGCACCACAGGTCCTGCACGGAGCCTGTATGGAGCACGGGCACAGAAAAAGCTTTGGATGGAGAGGGAGACGAAGTCGGGCCCAGTCGAAGTCCAGCGGAGTCCAGTGTGTCCAGACGGTCGAAGGTCAGTGGTTTCTTCTTGTAGAATCTTGTCCACGTAAAATCTAAAGTCTTACAGCCAGGTAAGCCCTTTTGTACCCACGGGAGAGGGTTGGACAGATTCGGGGGACCCTCCTAGGGGAGGGTCAGGACAGAGGGGTGGTTACACCCATGTCCTTTGTCCAGTTTCGCACCAGAGCAGGAGCCAATGGCTCCCAGAACTGGTTTGAGCTGGACTACGCACAGGGACACCAAATGTGCCCCAGGTGCAGACTTTCAGGCACTCTCAGAATGCACCCACCCAGCCCCAATACACTAAATCCTGTCTGGGAGGTGGTCACACCTCCCTGTGACAGGATGACTATTGTGCTGCCTTCCCATGCTCGAGCTTGGCTCAGCAGCAGGAGGGCAGAAATGTATCTCTGGTCGGCAGCATCCATTTTGTGCTGACTGGGTCGAGAAGGCTGGCACCGGATAGACCAGTGACCCCACGAAGCTTGCTCCAGAAGGGTGGAATCATACCTCCCACACCGGTTACCGGTGTGGAGGTATGATTCCAAGGGTTTTGATACCAAACATGATATGTTTCTATGCAGCCATTTTCGAGATAGCATTTACCGCGAGGTTATAATGCACCTCTACCTATATGTCCGGCTGAGTCACAGACAACCCAGGAGAATGGTCTCCGAAGGCTGCAGAGAGGCTCTGCTCATGCAGGGGCACCCTCTCACTAAAAACCCAGCACCCTGCCTTCAGGATTGATAAGGCCTGCTATAGGGGTGCCTTATAAGTTTTAAGTGTAGTGACTTACAGATATAGAGAACCCATATCTAAAGTAAGTGGTGCAAGCACCATCTTACAAAGGCTGCTGTAGCAGACCTGGAGTTCCATTTTGCATGACCTCTCATGGGTGGCATAATACATGCTTCAGCCCATGGGAAGCCTCTGGGGTACCTATGCCCTGGGCACATGGGTGCCATATACTAGGGACTGACAAGGGTACCCCAGTATTCAATCTGGAGTGTACCAAAGTACATGTGACAATTTAAAGGAGAAAGCAGAGAGACTGGGGTCCTGATTAGCAGGATCCCAGTCAGACTAGTCAAAAACAGTGAAACATCAAGCAAAAAGTGGGGGTAACCATAAGAAGCAGATCCTACTTTCCTACAGTGTGCATGATGCACAATCCTGGCAAGGGTTACCCTACACCACCCGGTAATTTTGCACCTCCCACTTTCCCTTATGACGTCCTTCAAATGGACTTTATCGAAATGGACAGGGTCAATAATTTGAAGTATGTGTTGTTGGTTGTTTGTGCGTTCAGTAAATGGGTTGAGGCTTACCCCACTAAAAAAAATACAGCCATTGCGACTGCAAAGATACTCCTGAAGGAGTTCTTTCCTCGTTTCAGCTTGCCCCGTTTGATCTGGAGTGATAACGGAAGTCAATTCAATGCCAAGGTTATTCAGCTAGTTTGCGAGGGACTACACATTAGATAGAAGTTTCATGCTGCGAATCACCCCCAGTCAGCAGGATTGGTTGAGAAGTACAATGGTACTCTCAAACTGAAATTGGCAAAGATTCAGGAGACCACAGGGTTGCAGTGGCCAGATGCTTTACCATTAGCCCTTTTGTCCACCAGAACAACAGCACATTCTAGGACAGGATTGTCACCTTACAAAGTCATGTTCGGGCGCCCGGCGAATGTTTCGGGCGTCCCGCGTAAGTTTTAGGAAATTGAGTATCCTTTGCTGACAGATTACCTGTGTGAGTTAACTAAAAGTCTGCGTTCTATTTACCAACAGATACATGACTCCCTGCCACCTGTACCCGAGGGGCCAGGACATGATATTCGGCCCGGTGACTTCGTCTTGGTGAAAAATTCCCAGCAGAAAAAGAGTTTGGAGCCCCACTGAAAGGGACCTGTCCAGGTCCTCCTTGCCACCCGCACAGCTGTGAAGGTCGCCGGCCGAAAGAACTGGATCCATTCGCACCACTGCCGCAGAGTACCCCTGCCCTTGCCCTATGATCAATGGATGAGGGATGGGATTGGGGACTCGGAGTGTGAGAGAGTTCCACGATTTGTCCCTTTTTGCGATGCCAAGCTCACGTGGACCCAAACGGATACCGAAAATAATGAAGTACTAAATGCGGCAGTTCCCCCGGAGATCAAAGCAATTAAGGAGCCCCTTTCCACTGACCCCTCTGTGCCTGAGCCCCTTTTCACAGACCCTTCTGTGCCTGGAGTCATAAGGTACAATTTGCGCCCCCGACAGACGAACAGTGCACCAAAGGAGAAGTCAGATTAGCTAGGGATGGACTGCGCAAGTCAGGGTGTACTTTGTCAGTAGTACCAACGGTGTTAGTTTAGGGTGAGGCGAGATTGGTGCATTGTTCTGACATTGGACAGGATAAATCGAATGTGCTCCCCTGGAGGGGGGTACATTATCCTGGATGACGTGGGATTCATCGAGAGCTAGGACTGAGCAGCTCCACCGCCGGTGCTCAAGAGCGCCAACGTTGATGAACAATAGGAGTCTACCAGTGAGGCTCAGACGGACACTGGGAACACTTGCCCCTTGCAATCAGTTCTATTGCATTCCCTTTTCCTTGCTTCATAATGTATCCGTTTGGTCGGACTATTACTGAGGAAGAACAGCAATTTTCACCTCCGCGCCCAGTGCGTGGTTGGTCTACGAAAAGTAAAATAGTTTTTGCATCAATAGTTTCGATTGCACTAATAATTGTATTAGGGATATCCTGGTTCCTGGAAGATAAGTATCCTGTGCATTCTTTGGTTGGTACAACACCGATTCCTCCTGACCACATTTTTGTCACTTTGGCCCCTCACCAGGGAGAGCATCGAAAGTCTTATAAGGATAATAAATGTATACAAATGTTGCATCAGGCTCATGAGGTGTTGAATACAACTAAATGTTGGGTTTGTGGATTACGTCCCTCGGTGACTCATAAAAGTGATAACTTGTTGTCCATGCCACTGTCATGCATCAGTAGTTGCGAGGGTTGGTTTGCATTGCTCAGTATGGTGCGTCCCCATCCCCAATTCGATACTCTGGATAGGACACCTGCTGATTCTCGCACTGTGGTACAGAATGTGCATTTCCATCATAGGGTTCCCCCCGGTGGTCCGACAGGCCAAGAGGCGTTTGGTAAATTGTTTTTAAGGACCTGCATGAATGCATACAAAAGTGTAAAGAACGGGACATGGTCTCGAATGGAAATAGCTGATTTCCGAGGGTTCAACACGTCCGAGTACTTCCAGTCTTTTCAGGCTCGTAATGTTACTGAGGACAACCCAAAATCAGTGTCAGTGGTCAACACAACAGCTAGTCTCTGTGTCCAGGGGGCCGGGAGGATAAAAGTAGGGGAGAACAGGTGCAATTCCACGTATGAGTTGAGAACGACCGATAGTCCACCCTTAATACCACCCCCTAATGTCTATTTTGTCTGTGGATCCCAAGCTTATGTCTGGCTCCCGGAGGGATGGTCTGGCAGGTGTTATCTCTCTTTTCTCCTCCCCCTTGTGTATATAGACCCGTCCAATTATCATAAAAATCATCAGCTACAGCGTAGAAGTGTATACTTGTTCCGAGTCACAAGGGTTATTGACACGAAAGATATAGATCAGATAGATACCACCTTACAACAGTTTGAGGATGCCATGAATGGCATTGTACCTTTCTGGGGCCCCATGGCCAATAGCCTCCAGCTTCGTCGGCTCACAAGAGTGGTGGAAGGGGTTATTAATACAACAGCAGGGATACTGACCAATATTACTGCTGAGCTTCAGGCTACGAGGCTCGTTACTGTACAAAATCGGATGGTGTTAGACGTCATCCTTGCCGATCGGGGAGGGGCCTGTCGCGTTATTGGCAGTACCTGCTGTGTATACATTCCTGACCACGCCCCCAATGTGTATGCTGCCATACAAAAGTTGCATAGACTTTCATCTGACATACACCAAGAAAATGGTGCTTGGACTCTCTCTGGATGGTTCTGGGGTATGTTCACGTCCTGGGGTTGGAAGATTCTTATCTTTATGGTTGCCGTTGCTAGTATTATCTTTACATGTTGTCTTTGCATACACTGCCTCCTTGCTTGTTGCACTTATTGTGTAAGTACTCTGACGCCTAAGCCAAAGATATTAGTCCATGACACTAATGCCACGATCATGATGCTGAAAGATATCAACGACATTATGTTGTTTGATGAAGGTATCTTTGAATATTGACAATGCGTACATCAGCTTGTAGTGGTAGCTCTTATTGTCTGCAATATGTTATCTGTTTCTAGGTAGTAATAAAATGATTTAGCGACTGCTAAAAGGAGGGTCTGTTGGAATAAAAATGTTTTAGCTGAGTTATCCATGCATTGTATGTCTTAAGTTAGCATCCGCGGCACCATTTCATATTCAGCCGCCATTTTGAGCCATGATCGAAACTAACTACTGTCTCACTCTCTCTCTGCCCCAGCTGAAAGCAGCTGCGATAGTCTTCGTTTCTCCAAGGTTGAGCTTCGCTGTATTAATGACTACACTGTCCTTGTCTGTACATACCTTTCCCACTAGATAGGCCTGCTCCCACCCTTAGAGCGGTGGGTGCAGGCAGAGTGACCTTGGCGCTGAGATAGCATGTGCCCGGTCTCAGGATCGAAACTCATCCTTCTGTATCTCCTTTGTTCACCAGCTACCAACTGAAAATTTCCAGTCAGGGCGTGTCTTCATTGGTTCCGAACGGTACATAATGTACCACCATGCTTGCTGAAGTCAGTCCCTCTGCAGCAATCCCAGGAGGCTGGTCAGACTGGACTCCACTCGAGTGTACTTGAATAAAATATACTTAGTTTGTATTCTCTACTGTCTGACCGACTCTTCATTTGTATTTAAGGCTGAGAGGTGGTCGCGAGTGACCCGGGTGGCCCTAATCGGGTCACTTCCTTCAACACCAGCATTCTTCTTAGAAGACATGATTGGTTAAGGACCTCAGGATTTAAGCCCGAGGTCCAACAATTCATTCTGAACACACCTATCGATAAAAAACATCTTTTTGGACCTTTTTGGGCTTTAGAAAAAATGAAAAAGGGCACTGAGGTCACCAAATCTATGGGAGCTCTCCAGTTCCCTTCCAATAGAGGTTCCTTTCGGCAGTCCTTTTACCAAGCAGGGTCTAAGACCACACCCTCAGACCAAAATACAACCACCTATAAAGGTAACAACCAGTCGTACCCTTCAAGGAGATTTTTTCGGGGAGGTTACAGAGGGAATAATTCTACGGGTAGAGGAAAAGGCAGCACGCCCCGTAATGCCCCTTCCCCAAATAAACAGTGACTTCCCCACACTTCCTCCCGACTTTACCACACCTGTCGGTTGAAGACTGCAACAATTCCTCCTCATTTGGCGATCTGTAACTACAGACAAATGGGTGTTAGGAATTATCCAATATGGTTATTGCCTGGAGCTTACCACCAACCCTCCAAACATTCCACCTCGTTCTCACAAAATGTCACCAGAACATTTACACCTGCTCAAACAAGAAGCACAGTCTCTTTTACTAAAAGGAGCCATAGAACCTGTACCGTTACAATATCAAGGGTCAGGCGTATACTCCCTGTATTTTCTAATTCACAAAAAGGACGGCTCTTTGAGATCTATTCTGGATCTCAGAGAACTAAACCTCTACATACTGTCAGAACATTTCCATGGTGACACTTCAACAAGTTCTCCCACTCCTACAGGAGGGAGACTGAGGGACCGATTCCGATTCAGGCCGGAAATCTCCCCGACCGAGCCGGACCCGGAGAGAATTCTGACCGAATCGGACCCTAGCAGTCCGACCGAACGAGTACGATGCGTCCGTATGCTATCGGACTCGATTCGGTCAGACTCCCATTGAAGTCAATGGGAGCCGGTCGTACAACGCGTACGCGGGCTCCCATGGACTCAATGGGTGCGAGGCGAACAAGGGCGCCCCCTACAGCGGGTACGCGTCGAAGCGACTCACGCCAAACATGCACAGGTAGGGGGGACCCATGGGTCCCCCCTGTGTGCGACTCGCGCGGCTACGCGTACAGGGGGGTCCGACACGGACCCCCAAAGTGCGGCTCCGGTTGCTCTTTGGAGCCGGACTGCGCGAGTCGGTCGGACTGCTCGAGGCGCGCATCGTACTTACCCGGCCGGGGAACGTCTCCATTGCGCGGTGCGAGTCGTGTCCGTGCGAGTCGGTCGGAGCGGTCGGGTCACGCGAACGAGTCGGTCGGAGATTTCGCGAGCGCTCGCATCGTACTCGCTCGCCCGGACGCACGTACGACTCGGTCGGGAAAGAGGGCTCCGAATCGGATCCGGTAAAGCCGAATCGGTGCCCTACCGGCCGAGATCGGAATCGACCCCTTAATGTCTACTCTAGGCTTAAAAGACGCATATTTCCACATTCCAATTCACCCTGCTCATCGCAAATATCTCAGATTTGTGATAGCGGGCCGACATTACCAAGTCAAAGTACTACCGTTTGGAGTCACCACTGCTCCCAGAGTATTTACCAAATGCCTGGCAGTAGTAGCAGCTCATCTAAGAAGACAGCACATCCATGTCTTCCCATACCTAGACGACTGGCTCATCAAAGCCAGCACTTACCAGAAATGTCTCCAACACACTCAAGCCACAATCCAGTTGCTACACCAACTAGGGTTTACAGTGAATGCACTGAAGTCCCATTTGCAGCCTTCCAACATACAGACTTATCTGGGAGCCACCATAGACACTCAAAGAGCTCTAGCCTCTCTCAATGCATACAGAATTCTCAGTATTCAGTCTCTTGTCACTCAGTTTCAGCCCAACCAATCATTACCAGCAAGAGTCTTCATGCAACTGCTAGGAATTATGGTGTCTTGCATAGTAATTGTTCCCCATGCAAGACTTCACATACGTCCCCTCCAAGAATGCTTAGCAAGTCTGTGGAACCAGTCGCAGGGTCAATTGACCGATCTAGTGTTGGTATATGGCCGCACACATCGCTCTCTGCAATGGTGGAACCCACAACATTTATCCAAAATTTATCCAAAGGTCGGCCCTTCGTCGACCCTGTTCCACAGACAGTGCTAACAGCAGATGCATCGCTCACTGGTTGTGGTGCTCACTTGCTCAATCACACAATCCAAGGATTGTGGCGCCTACAGCACAAAAAGCTTCATATAAATTAGCTAGAACTACTAGCGCTCAGAGCTTTTCAAACTCACCCCATAGGCAAAGCTGTCCTAGTCCTCACGGACAACATGACAGCTATGTACTACATACAAAAACAGGGGGAGACACACTCTCTCCAACTGTCACGCCAGCACAAGCCATTCGGTAATTAGCCATTCGGAAATTAGCTATTCACCACAAAATGTATCTCCTGGCAGAGCATCTTCCGGGAATAAACAATCAGATTGCAGCCCTTCTCAGCAGACAGAAGCAGAAAATTCACGAGTGGGAACTTCATCCTCAGGTTCTACTCCCATACTTTCAGGAATGGGGATTTCCTCACCTAGATCTGTTTGCCACAAAGCAAAACACAAAATGCCCAAGCTTCGCCTCCAGGTTCCCACACCCGCTCTCCAAAGGCAATGCCCTATGGATGAACTGGTCAGGGATATTTGCTTATGCTTTTCCACCTCTCACACTCATCCCTCACACTGATTCTCATAGCTCCCACATGGGCACGGCAACCATGGTTCACCACCCTGCTGGAGCTGTCAGTAGTTCCACACCAAAGCTGCATCTCACCTCCAGTCTCCATACTCAGAGCCATGGAGAAATCAGGCATCCAAATCCCAAAGAACTCAACCTGGCGATCTGGCCCCCGAAGTCATAGAGCTTGGTTATTTACAATTACCACCAGACTGTATGAATAGCCTAAAAGAGGCTAGAAAGCCTACTACTAGGGCATGTTATGCAAGAAAATGGAATCGGTTTGTTATCTATTGTAACACTAACAATATCAATCCTCTTGATGCTTCTGTCCAGAACATCATCTGTTACTTGTTACATTTACAGCAATCTGGACTAGCCTACACATCCATTTGCTTTCATCTAGCAGCAGTAGCTGCATACTTACAAAACAGACAACACTTATCTCTAATCAGAGTACCAGTGATTAAAGCCTTTATGGAAGGAATAAAAAGAGTCCCACCTGCACCAGCGTGGATCTTAAACATAGTCCTTACAAGACTTATGGGTCCACCATTTGAACCAATGCACAGGTGTCAGTTATAATTCCTCTCATGGAAAGTTGCTTTCCTCATAGCAATACCTTCACTGAGGAGAGTTGGTGAACTCCAGGTATTAACTATACAAGAGCCCTTCTTTCAGCTTCATAAAGACAGAGTGGTTCTTCGAACTAATCCTAAATTTATACCTAAAGTAGTTTTTGACTTTCACATCAATCAATCAGTTGAGTTACCTGTGTTCTTTCCTCAACCTGATTCTGTAGCAGAAACGAGCTCTACACACACACTTGATGTTAGAAGAGCTGTACTATATTACATAGAAAGAACAAAAGAATTTTGCAAAACAAAACAGCTTTTTGTTTGCTTTTTGACCACCACACAAAGGCAAGCCCATATCTAAATCAGGCATTGCAAGATGGATTGTGAAATGTATCCAAACATGTTATGTGAAAGCGAAAATAACTTTAATAATACCCCCTAGAGCGCATTCCACTCGCAAGATAGGGGGTACTATAGCCTTCTAAGGGAATATTCCCTTAGCTGACATCTGTAAGGCAGCAACATGGTCTACACCGCACACATTCACCAAGCACTATTGTGTAGATGTGTTAGCGAGGCAACAATGTAATGTAGGCCAGGCAGTACTTAAAACACTGTTTCAAACAACTGCAACAGCTACAGGTTAGCCACCGCTTTGGGAGTATACTGCTGTATAGTCTATGCAAAGCATGTGATCTACAGCTCACATGTCTCGAACGGATAATGTTACTTACCCAGTAAGCATCTGTTCTTGGCATGTAGAGCTGTAGATTCACATGCACCCACCTGCCTCCCCGGGTACCTGTAGTTGTTGTAGTTCTCACTTTACATACATACGCATGGGCATCTCTATTCTACACTTACTACTCCATTCTCACCCTCTGCGGGAAAACAATCTAACAATGGAGTCGATGCCCATGCTCACGATCACCGAAAGGAGGAGTCACCTCACCTCGTGACTGGAAAGACTTCTTCGAAGAAAAAGAAGTTGCAAACATCCGGACCTAACACTAGATGGCAGGAGTATGCAAAGCATGTGAATCTACAGCTCTACATGCCAAGAACAGATGCTTATTGGGTAAGTAACATAATCCTTTTGCTAAGTTAGGGGAAGGTATAGTTGGAAATCTCTAGTTGCACCTTAGTGAATTGCATTTAGTAGTTAGTGAAGTAGCACAACCATGGCACTACTTCACATACTCAAAATGCCTTTGTGAGCTGGATCCCTTGTGATCAGAGTGAGAATTAAAGAGTGGTTTTTGATGCCTTATAAGCATGCCATTTATTGGTGATTTGTTGGTACTAAATACTACTTTCAGGTGGCTTCAGCCATTGGTTTTTAAATGTGCACTTTTGTTATGAATGCACTTACAATCCACATCTATTTGTGACTTCAGATGCACATGTTCACTTGTAAATTCACACTGATTTAATCCAGACCACACGGGAGGTACTTGTATTTGAAAATGTGACGCTTAACTCATAGACATTTTACCCTACTTTAATTATTGATAATATAGCTTTGTATTATTGAACCCATCAGGACAGGTTCTCCCATTCTGGTTATACATTACATGTGAACTTGGAAGGCACTTTTTTGTAGACACCATACTGCATAAGAACCCATATACTGCACCAGGTTTTGCTCAATAAATGAGCAGAAACCTTAAAAGCAACACTTGGCTACACCCTAATATATTAGAAACTGACAAAGATGGTGCAAAAGAAAATATAGACACCTTCTGTTTCCTGGAAATCACAAGCACCCACAATGAGTTCATGCAGATGAGACATAATGTCATGAGTATTAAGTTGCCAGAAGTAGCACAATCAGTAACAGTCTCCATTTTCTTCGGTAACAGATGTCAATGCATATGGATGTGAAAGAGGCCATAATCGACATTTTATTTATCTGTGTTATTGTCGAATGGGATTTGACTAAATGAACCCCTATTTTACTTTCTTAGCTATTTGCCAGTAACACGGTCTTCCAGGGTTGTAAGTGGATGGGGTTTCCAGAATATGGGAACATAAGTGGAAAATAATTTTGTCAGTAAGAAAAACCTCAATAGACTAGAGTACTGGGTTGTCATTACCCCACATCTTAAATAAATGACGGGTTTGATAGGAGCATATGAATCATGGGATATCTTTCTATTGACTTCAAACATCCTTAAACCTCATATTTATCAAGTGTTGATTGTAAAATGGAGCCAGAAACCCAGGCTTTGACATCTTATGGGACCATGAAATAGGCATATTATTCATACTAAGCTGCATAATATGCCAACCTGGTAATGTGGGTTCTCGTTTAAATCCGTATACATCTTGCATACCCTTTTTGCATTTATAAGACACTTTTTCACACTATGGACACGATTTACCAGATTGTCAGGCAGCACAGTGCAGGAGCCGCAAATGCTGTGCTGCATGAGAAGGAGAGAGCCGGATAGCGCCATATTTACAGAAATATGACACTCTCCTCCCCTTTCCCTAGCACCGATGCAGAAATGAGCTGCAGTGCGCCACGGACACAACTTTGCACCAAGGGTGTCTCCGTGAGCCTAGCATATACCCTTCGAGTACAAAATATTATGCCGAGACTCACTTTAAAACTTTTACCAACTTGCATGTGTGCTGTATAGTGCAGCACACATCCGAAGTCAGAAAAGAAAGGAGAAATGAAAGCATTTCTCCATGATAGCGCCTGTTTGAAGTTGGCGCTATTTTCTGTTGCTGAAACTTGTCTACTCTTTCAAGTAAATAAGGCTTAGCATCAGAAACCTTAGGTGGTTGAATGGGAACACCCATGCAACATCCACGGTACGCCCCCTTGGCACTAAGTAGTATGTGTAATAAATCTTTATTTGATTATGCATCATAATCATAAAAGATACAGCATAAATACCACATAAATACTAAGTAATGCAAAGCAGCACTATGTGCTGCTTTGCGTTACTTTCAAGATATTTTCCAGCGTAAAGCAGGTTTTACCCTGTAAAGTAAATAGGTGAAAAAAGATTTAGCGTTGCTTTGCATCACTTTTGTGATGCAGACACGACATTAAATCTTAGTGAATAGGCCCCTATGTGTCAGAAGGAAGCCACGTTACCTCGCAATGTCATGTGAATATGTTGTAAGGTTCCCACTTACTTTATTGTCACTCAGACTTTGGCATCCTCCTCATTTGTTTAATTTTCCCTTCCAGTTTCCATCTCATTAGAGTTCTGTCTTGCTCCCCAGGTGGGGGTTTGGTCTAATCTGTGTTTGCTCCCAAGCAGGCTGTGTCAGCTTCTCCCGTGTGTTGGGGTATTTGCTAGTTGCTCCGGTGCTTGCCAATGCTAATAAATGCTAATATAGTGAGAAGCTGTAAGACATCTGAACTCTAAGACATGTATCTTACTACTGGGGGTATATATACTTAATGTATGTATCTATCACATTCATTGGCTTTACAGGGTACTACACTTATCTTCATTTCCTTATTGGTCACCTCCCTAGTTGGGTGGAGAACTCATGTACCACTGAAAATCATATAGCTGCCTGTGTTTCTTGTCTCCTCGATATTGCTCTCTTCCTCAGGTGCACATGATTTCCAGGATCGCTTGACTTGTGCTCTTGACTTATACTAGTGCAACGGTTTGGGATTTGCGTCTGAGTCCACCCACTACTCACTTGATTCATGACAGCTACTATTATCCCAAGAGAGTCCATGTTATTTGGAATGTCCAGTTGCATAAATTGTGGTGTTAGTGGCACTTCAATTTTCAGAATGTTTGACAGTGTGTCTTATCCTCTTTCCTGAATTTCTCTGTGAAGAATAGAAATATGTGATGAATGTAATGCTTGAATTAATCTCAGACACTAGTAATTACTTTGGGCCAAATCCCAGTCCATCTTTTTTCTTTGTATTCTTTGTTGAGATGCTCTAAGTACGACGGGGTGTTCCCTCAAAATATCGTGTCAAGACTATCCTGAGACACGAATATTGTGTCTTAAATATAATGATGCTATAAATATCATGAAACCGACTATTTCAGGTCAGAATATCGTTTTTTTACTATTGTTTAATAATATTGTAAAACAATTTCCTTCTGTGTGATATCATCGATATGTATATCGTTAATTAAGTGCAATTGTTGTATGCTATTTTTCTGTTAATATATAGTGCTTTTTAAAAATGTATCTAATTGTTTTCAACAATTTTAGAAGCAGGTTGAAGGGTTTATAGGGAAATTTGATGAAGAGTGAATTTAAATATTTTGTTATAAGTTTGTTATATGTTAAATTCTTGTTGTTTGATTCATTTTTTGATTTCATTTTTTAAAACTTTGCCATATTAATAATAGTTAACTTGATATTGTTATTCGAAGATCAAATTTAAATTTGATATACTTTTTGTTATTTTTTAATTGAAATTTCAATATTTACATTTTTGTATTTTTTTGCTTCTTTAAATCAATGTTTTAGGTAGTAAGTTGAATATTTTATCGGTATGTTTTTATGAATGTAATGCTTTTAAACATTTTTGTTCATTGGTATGTAAATTAAATTTTTTTTGTGTGTTTAACAGGACTTTAACAGGATGCTTCGTTCCCGTCATCTGTAGCCGCCCTGCAAGGTTGAGGGCTCCCATTCCGAAGATATTTTGCGTTTGGATTTTAATTGGGAGCATGACCTGCTTGCCCCTGAGCTTGAACGAATGATTTTCCCTGGAATTACCAGCCAGAGGTGAGAAAGGGACGAGAGAGGGATGTCTATTCCTCTCTTTTGAAATTCCTGAATTCTTTCACTGTAGTGTAGTTCCTATTTCCCTAATAGGCTCTGCGCATTGGAATAATATAACCTATAGGTTTGACATAGGACTAAGGTCGGTATGTCCCTATCGATTATATTAAACTTAATTACCTGTGCCAGCTAGCTCAGAGGCCACTAGAAACTCCTTGAGAACAAGAAGGGAGTAGTTTCTGGCAACCGAAAAACATGACAACTTTGTTTCCCTTTAGAAGCGGAACATATCTCAGAATCGTGGAAACAATAGATAACAGTTTCACTCATTCAATCGTGCATGCTTAGTTTCTGCAGAGTTACACAGAAAGGAAAGACGGGCGTTTCAATAAAAGGGTTTTATTGAACAGTCTTGTTTCTCGTGTAAGAGATATGTGCTGTTATGATCACAAGACAGTATGCAAAATAAATAATGTACAGTGTAAGCAGTAGAAATAAATAATACTGCTCTAGCATTATCTTTTAGCATATATTCACGTACATAAATAACATGAGCTAAAAATGCGAGTACTCATACGATGCGTCTCTAAGCTAGTTCTACCCCAGTGTACCTAACCTAGACTAGGTGTAGGGAAGAGTAGAAGTAGGTGGAGTATTCTCTAGTATGGTAGACTAAGAGTGTGTTGAGTCTAGTATGCCAAGAGTCCCTCTAGGATCTAGTCAGCTCCATACCTTGAGAATGAGAGAGGTGGGAATCTCCTGCCGGATCTTGGAACTCTAACACCCCGCGAAGGGAGTCAGAACACTGGAAGCTGGATTCGTCTGCGTGCAGGAATGACAGCGTCTTCTCAGTGCGTCAGGCCGGGATACGGGCACCTCTGAAGTCGAGGTCTCCTCTAACTTGCTTGGGCAAGGGAAGGTATATTTATACCTGGTAGGTGTCGAGGAATGTTAGCATTGACGTGAAGTCGGACATAGGAAGACGTCAGGAATGAACCCTTAAGGTATAACGGTTCATACATAATAGATGAGTTCTTGGAGAAATCAATAGTCCTGTGCTAGGGGAACTCCCGAAGCTTAAGGGTCTGGTTTCTAAGAACTCGTTGTGACGTTAGGGTGGACGGATGTCGGTGACCATGCCTGTATTTGGAGTGCACGGTTAATCCCTAAATAAGGACAGGGATTCTATGCCTATATAAGGACAGGGCGAATTGTGCCTATATAAGGACATGATTCAGGAAAACCTATATACGGACCCCTAAAGCAGAATACAACACCCACTCCATCTTCTATTGAACGATAAGACGAAATGCTAAACATTTTGAAATGCTACACATAAAATTGAGTACCACATATCGCTAAAAATATTTCTAAAAGCCTTTTAAAAGAAGCTCAAAACTGTTGACATGCAATAGGTACTGTACATTTAAAGCAATGATTCCATTCTAAGCATGTAACGGAAGTAAAAATGCAACGAGAATGAAACAGTAATATATACATTTGACGAAATGGTCGATAAGTTCTTAAAATCAAGCCATTGTATATCATGGAATTAAATGAAATGTTAGACAAGTAAGGTGACAATGTGTCCCTGGAAGGATTCAAAGAAGTCAGTTTTATAAGACTAGTTCTACTGTAAGCAGATTGTTCATTTGCCATGTCTTTCAGAAATTTAAAAAGAAAAAAAGTTCAATTCTGGGAAAAGTTCCAAGTTTGAAAAATATGAAGGCCAAATTTCATTGTTGCCCTGGTACACTGTGAGCCGAATCAAAGTCAGTGTAGGGGTCTGGCGTAAACATTAGATCATCTATGTCCGTAGCCAAAATATCATCCACCGAAGTCGGTGACAGTTGGAACACCTCGTTCAGAATGTTAATTGCACAGAGATGAGAAACAGCGCCTTCAGCAGAAGATGCAATGTTCACGTCCGTTGTTACCTGTGTGCCCGTTGATCCATCTCGTACCTCAGCAGCAGCCGGAAGCGTCTGTGAGATCTCAATGAATGCCGCCATCAGGATTGGAAGCCTCTGGGGACAACACACAGCATGGGCCGTTATCGGGTCCAGCAGAGTATCGATATCCGTTGGCATGACTGATGGGAGTGTTAGACAGATGTCTAGCATGGATTCTTCACCACAAAACAGGCAGCGTAGAACAGGTAAGATGCAATCTTGCCAGATTGGTCTGAATGATAGGAACCACGTTGTATTCAGTTCCCGTAGACGAGGCATGCCCAAAAGCTGTACTATTCGCTCATGGCATTTCTGTTCAAGGAGGGCTCTCTCCACATCGCTCGGAGTGATGTTGGCGAAGAGGCTTGCCATAGCGTATTAGGAGGAATAGAAACAGTATTCCTGCAACAAGTGCTAGAATTAACGGCACACCACCAAACACCGAATGTGCGAAGTTTGGGATGATTCCGAGGACAGCCTGGAAAGGTGCTAATTGTCCGGAACAGATGGTCTTAAATACATGTACAATTCCGCTTGTATCTGACATGTTAAAGATACGTCCTATCATTTCTACGAAATGTATAGGGCAGTTTGTACGAATTAAAGCTTGTATCGCAGCCGAAGTCCTTGCAACTTGCAGATCATAGGTTTCTTTGGCCGAGGTTAAAGGCACTGATTGTTGTATAAGCATGGCTTTCATTCTGCTTAAAGTATCAAATCAAATAAAAGAGACATTCAGCGAAGGCCATAACGGCAACTCCCTGACTGTGTCTATTGGGGCAAACAATACTTGCATACAGCAAGTGACCCTGGAGTTGACCGTTACTAGATATGGGATGCCTGGCAACATGCCACAGCAACTCTGATCATTCAACATGAGGTAACTCCCATTAGAAAGTTGTCCAAACGTTGGATTAATCACAGCAGCTGGTGTACCCTGCTGGTGGCAGGGCAAATTTGCCACAGAACCATTACAAGCCCTGTGTAAAGAAATGTCCTGACAAATCAGTGAACCGCTTAGTGCATTCTCACAGTGTGTACCGCTTAGAAACACTTCACGATCCCCACTCCAACATCTATAGGTGTAAGGTAAATTCCAGGATGTCTTTATGTATTCTTTACCCAACCTTTCATATTTGCCTGCTTGCATCTGTTTAAGGCAATACTGAAACTGGAAAGTAGTCACAGGTAGACTAATTTTGCTGTGAATAAGCCATTCCGTAGCTGGTTTTTCTGCCACTGTGAACGGTAACTTTTCAAGTTTTTCAATGCTCAGTACTGTATACTTAGCTCCCCTTTGTGCCAGTTCGATCTGTTTATCTGTTAGATTGTATTCTGCAAACAGAGCCGTCGTGTTGATAAAACGCCAAGGCACATAGCCAGCACGCAAAGATTACAGCGTCCAGCTTAATAACATAATAGAACGTAACTGAGACTGGCCTTGTTGTAACATGGCTAAATCTTGTTCCAGTATGTCGATAGCAGAGGATACAATACTGTCCAATGAATAAATTCTGGAGGACAAAGTTGTTAACCCATTGTCGACCACAGAGAGAGTTTTCTCTAAGTTAATACGATCAAGCTCACGTATTCGTTCTGCGGCCTCCATCTGTGACACCTTCCATGCTTCATTATAAGCAGCATAAATGCCGGCATATATGAAACGTTTTTGACGCGGTTTTCTTGGCCCAAGCAAGAATTCCCTAAGGTCTGCGTCTTCTTTAAGTAAAGATAAGTGTTGTTTCACATCCTTAAGTGTAGATTTTTGCAGCCAATCGATGCATAATTTTCCTACACTGTATGTTGTTACTACCCCCGGATGCTGTCTTTGGACGTATCGTGGGTCTGGCCTATGAATAGTAAACCCCTGTGTTTTATTCAGGAATCTCGCTTGACAGTTGTTTGTGTCTGTGGGCCAGATCAACCATTTTCTCCAATCAGGATTTGTTCTGTTGAGTTGTAGTATGGTGTCAACTGTAACCGCTACCTGTGTATCGTTATCACTTGCAGGTGTTGGTACAGAAGGATTTTTCATGTCTTTAATCTTGGCTAACCCAAGGCAAGACGTTTGTTGGACCGTGTCATTCAAAAACATTATTTGCTGAGGGACGATACAGGCTCTAAACAAAGCTTCTATCCCCTGCACTTGCCAATCTTTAGTACCCCAGACAGATTTTGTGTCTATTGTGTCTTTCCATAAGTCGAAACCCTGTCTAGACAGTTGGTCAATAAATGTTGCAGAGTAAATCTGTTTTGTATTAGTTAACATAATTTTCAGTCCTGTTTTGTTTACATTTTTATAGTAAAACGTTTCTGGATCAGATGTATTGTATCCTGAAAAATATGGAAACTTTTTAGCAAATGTTTTTGAACTACCTTTTGGTGGTGTAGGACAATGCTCCCATTGGTTAAACACAAACACATTTCTAGGTGTTGCTGATCAATGCAAAAAATGATGACCATAGTGGTTATAGCAATACAGCTGTTCATAGTCTGATGAACCCTCTAAATATTCATTATTAGAAAATGCAGCAGATTTTTCTAGGTCAAACATTATATTATTCACAGTTTCAAAGTCCCAATCATCAGAAAAGGTACTGGATGAAACAAAATCACCTAGTGAAATTTTAAATAAATGTGGAATGTTCAAATGTTCCGTCGGGCCAAAAATATCAAAATCAGTTTTGTCCCACACTATACCATCCTGTATAGGAACGGCTGTGATGTTCACTGCAGACAAGTCTCTTGTTTCACGATGGGATGATTTGTGAGGTTTCAAAAGTAAGTTCACTTCTTTTCTTTCAATGTCCAAATGAATGTATCTCCTATTTATAAGCACGCTCATAGTCATAACCAAAGCTAGCCAAAGCAGGAAGAAAAATATTCCAGAAATAACCCAAAGTTCAGTCCATGGTGAAACTAGATAAGTCTTTTTCAAAAAATGTAGAAAGTCTTGTACTTGCTGTTTAAAAGTTTTTGATGCTGGCGACGTCTCAGGCTCACTCGGATCCTCGGAAAACGTATCAAAGTTAATGAAGTAGCCAGAAGCAGTTCTGTCAATTGTTGAAATTGCATCAGGATTTGTAGAAATCGCTGGTACCAGTTGATCACTTGTTACATTGGTGTAGACAGGTGTATTTGGACGAACTGTTACTTGTGTTTCAAGAGGGATGAGTTCCATAGCATTGTTGCTCAGTCCTTCATCTGTTACTGCTGAATTCTCGATGGTTATCAGTCTTTCAGTCTGAACCTCTTGGATAGTAGCGAGAGGAGTGCGTCTGCTACTAGGTCGGAGTCCACGAGGCCTACTATTTAGTATTGGCCACATACTGTGGTTTGATGAGGTCGATGGACACAAATCTTTTCTCCTTTTTTCCAGCAAGGGGCGGCAGAAGTACTGTTCTTTTTCCGTGTACGGCTAGGACAGGTACTGGTTGTCTGTATGAAGGTCCAAATTCCTTCTTGTCCGCAATTTTTCTCTGACCAGATCCCCAACTTTTGGAATCCAGACAGGCCTTGCTGGGACCGCCGGTTTTCCCCAGTGGTGGTTGGCTGCAGGAACACGTTGCTTTGTTGCGTTCTTAATTTGTTAAAGTCCTGTAAAACAGCCAAACGATCTTTGATATCAAAGGGTTTATTTTCCACCACTGTGCCACTGCATTCCAGATCAGGCACCCACATTCTTGTCCCAAATAGGACCTCATATGGAGTGACCCCCCCCTAGAGAACTTCTTGGCAAATTGTTTAATGAGCGTTGGACCCCATAAAGATGTTTGACCCACCCATCACTTGAACCTAATACCCTAGCTGTTATAGACTGCTTTATGTCCCGGTTTTTCCTTTCCACAACAGAATTTCCCTCAGGATGAAACGGAGAGGAGTACCGCAATGCAACGCCCAGACTGGCCATGGCGTCTTTGTAAGCTCAAGAGCTAAACGCAGGGCCCTGGTCAGAATGTAGCGTGCCTATTGCGTATGTGCCGATAAAGACTCGCAAATCTTTTATAACAGTTCGAGCGTCAGGCGAGCGCTGAGGCCATATCCATAGGAACGTAGAGCAAGAATCCACTGCGACCATGATATATTTATAGTTACCGTCCCTTTGCAAGGGACCGCAGTGGTCCAGGTAAACACAAGCTAATGGTTTGTCTGAAATTAACAGGGGTGTCTGCGCAGGACGTTTCACTGTGGAGACTTTCATCTGTTGGCCAATTTCACATTCGAGAACATAGTTCTTGGTCTGCTTCCTAATGCCAGGCCACCAATATCTTTGTGTTAATAAAGATATCGTTGCAGAAATGCCTGCATGGGCAGAAGCTATCCCTTCGTGTGCTGCTAGGATTAGTCCTAATCTGCGTTCCTTGTTTGGAATGACCCTATCCCCCACTCCAGGGATTCGAGCAAAAGGAACGTTGTTCGCATCAATTAGATAAGAGTACTTGAGTGGAAACTTTTTGGTAACGCAGCACCACTGCCTTTGCTCGTAGCATTGACAGCCAACATTATCTCACTGTCTATTTTCGTTTTTGAATGAGTGATCGCAGCTACGGAAGCTGTCTGAACTGCCCCCTTTGCAGCTTCGTCAGCCAATGAATTCCCTGCAACGTGAACGCCATCACGTTGATGACTCAGTGTATGGATCACGTGAGCCTCTGGTAGTTCGCTTTTTAACTGAACTACTTGTTCCCAAAGCGTTTTATGCTTTATTGTGCCACCTTTTGCATCTTTGAACCCGTTTTCAAGCCAAGTTTGTATATATTCATTATACGACTGCACACAGTAGAAAGAATCGCACACTATTAGTGTGGGGAATTCCCGATCTGTACTTTCAAGTGCCAGTTGAATGCTTGTAGTTCAGCTCGCTGAGCTGTGCAATCTCCTAGAGATTGGGTTTTTGTGACCATAGGTCTGAATTTGCCATCGCGCATGCGACCTTTAACGATTGCGCACGCTGCAATGTAAGCTTGCTTACTCCCTGTTGCGGGCTGTGCGGATCCGTCAGTGTAAATTATGAATTCGTACTGATCGAGAGGCAGAATCTCAGTGGGCAGAGGACATTCATGTTCATATTGCAGGAATGCTTGTGTTTTTAAATCGGGATCAAAAACATATTCAACATCTGTTGCAGCAAGAGAATTAACCCATTGTATCCATCTTGGATGTAATGCTTTAGCATTTGGAATGCTTGCTTTTGTTACCGCCTCTAAGGCCGGAACTGGGGTTACGACAATAATTCGTTTCCCTTGGACTAGAGCTCTTTCTTTTGCTACAGCGGTTTGAACTGCTGTCAGTATCTTTTCTGTTGAAGTGAAGCACATTTTTGCTTGTGTATACAAATGTGATTTGTATGCAATTGGTACTTTCTCACCCTCATTAAATGTTAAGTAGGTGAATCCGCATTGACCCGAAATTATTCGGATCACTAAGTTGCGTTGACTTACGCATGTTTGTAAGTGATTTGTTGCTAACATGTTAGCTTGGAGTGAACGCAAGATTTCTGTGTGTTCTTGTGTCCAATTTTTGATTGAAAAATCAGGTTTGATTAATGCATAGAGAGGTTTAACCCTTTCTGCGTAATTTAGAATGTAAGTTCTTCCAAAATTGAGGAAACCCAGGATGGATTGTAAATTTTTCAGCGTCTTTGGAGGTTGGAGCAGCGCACACCTTTCTAAAAAGTTGGCTGCCAAGCTCTTGCCTTCACTTGAAAGCTCATATCCTAGAAACAGGACATTGAGATGGGCAATTCTGGATTTTCTAAAGTTGAATTTGTAGCCCTCAGAGGCGAAGCCCAGTATAATGGTGCTCACCCTGTTCAAGTGTTTATCCAGGTCATCGTCTGTCAGATAGATATCATCGACATAGGACAATGCCTCATTGTCATAAATTTGTAGTAGCTCCGTTACCCTCGCTGAGAATAACCCCGGGCTGTTTTTGAACCCTTGTGGGAGTCGACAAAATTGACCTGGGTCCCCATTATTGAGAAAGCTGTCAAGTACCTGCTTTCAGGTGCTATGTTTTGACAAAAGAAACCATTTGAGATATCTAATGTGGTTTTATATTTTTTACGCACAATGTTATTCTTTAATGCTGTACTATGTGCATTTTGTACTGCAAATATTTTAGAACACGTGTTTAAGTGTCTGTAATCCAAAACTAGACGATAGGTATTGTCTGGTTTGGAGACAGGAAATAAAGGATTGTTCATTGAAGAGGTGCATGTTTCAATCACCCCTGGTATTCAAGTTGATCTAAGATCACCCTGACCTGTTTTTAGCTTCTTGCTTTATTGGGTACTGCCTTTGTGCAGTAGGCTCATTTTCAGATGTATTTTATGGTGAGGTGAATCCTCATCCCATCCTACATGATTTTTGTATAATGCTGGGGCCTGGGCAACTGCCCATTTCCTGGCATAAGTATATTTTAGATGAATTGGAATATGGTTAGAGAAGGCTGGCATAATAATGTCCTCGCCATGTGGGCACTCCCTGACAAATTGTGGTGGCCAGTCTTTTCCGCTAGAAGTATATCATAACCCTTTGAAAGTTTTTCCCAAAAGAGTGCTTTTACCTGTCTGGGTATGTCTCCCTCCATCCGGAGTGTTATTTCATATAACTTTTGTGGAGTACTAACCCTGGTGTCTACAGTCTCAACTGTAATGTACTCATTCAAGTCCACTATCTCCAGAAGTTCCTTCAGGTTCTGGCGAGCCATTGTGACTTCTGCAGCACTGTCCAGCATTGTCTGAGCCCATTCTCCGTTCTTGAGTTGTGTTCTCAGTATCCTCGGCATGTCTGACTTTCAGACCTGCTACCTTCTTCTTTGAGAATTGAGGTTTTGATTTGTTTTTCGGAACGTGTTTGTCGTCTTTCGATTTCACGCGTTCTTCTCTATGTTTTGACCGTCCTCTTCTTTCCGATGTCTGTGACGAGATCTGAAAGGTACGAGAGGAACGTGTATCAGTATCTTGATACCTGTCAGGCTTTTTCAAATTATCCCTATTCCTGAGGTTATACCTCCTTTCAGAGGGCTCCTTTTGAGGAGACCTACCTCGAGATTGAGAACGTTTCTCGCTTGAATTTTGTTTATTAGTTTCCCACTTCTTTTTAGAAGATGTAGGAGTTTGTTTATTAGAGTCCTACTCAGGACTTTCAGATAGTTTTGGCTTCATTGGTCTTCCACCCAAACTATCTCTGCCTAATTCTGCATAAGATTGTTCTATTATTCTGGGTAGTTCTGTTTGATGTTCTGTAACATCGAATTCCCTTAATCGTTGGCGGATCGCCACTGCTGCTGCCTCCCATTTAATATTAGATAATATTATAGTTGAGACCTGGTCGAAATTTTTCTGTAATTTCATACCTAAATTTAGAGCAGGCTCTGCCCCGTATTCGTTTTGAATTTGTTTCAGGACATCAGGTATTACCGCAATTGACGGAACACCATGTGTTTTAGTATAGATGGCAGCAAAGACTGAGCCCCAAGTGGTGCAGTCTTCCAGTTGTGGTGTGATCCCCATCGGTAAACAGATGGTTAGGATTCTGTGTTTCTCATACGGGCTAGTATTCGGAAATACTGCTTCGATTTGAGTAATTTTTTTAGCTATCCAGAATGAAATTTGCTCACGTTTTGTGGGCATTTTCCCCAGGACTGCGTATAGAGTCTGTGGTGTAATTTTTAATGTATTCCCCTGTTGTGGAGTTTGATTTGGAAGTGTCAATGGTGGTTGGACTTTGAAAGTCCGCATGACATATTGGACTAGTTGTCTGTAGATTTTTATTAACTCTGTAAGTTGAGTAAGTAGTTCCTCATCCGACATTATATCGAGGTCAGGTTGAGGAGTGTAGCCGGCTAGAATCGGCCATGTTGCTCATGGTCTACCTAGTGGACCGAGCCTGGTAATGTTTCTGTGATGTTTTAGGGCGCCTTTAAACCAGAGCTGATGCTCCTGGTATGTTAGTGGAATTTCAATATCCTCGAAAGGAATATATTCCTCTGGTGGATCATCTTCTTTGTAGAAGTGAAACAGTTTTGTTACTGAATTTGATTCAGGAAATATGACCCATGAATAGAATACCTCTGTCTGAAAGGATTTGTGTGCCTCTATCACGAAAACTGCTCTACCTCCTCTTGGTGGTAGGCCATGTTTTATAAGTTTTAGAGTGATGGCTCTTCTTAAGTTTGGATGGATGTCTATAACACCCTCCTCGGTTTCATTTAAACCTGTAATGTTATAAGCTGTTAAAGCTGGTTGACCCGTAACGTCACCGTTGTCGGAGTCAGGCATTTTGTTTTTTGAAAAATGTAGAACAAGTTTCAAGGAAACAAAAGATAAGGTGCACAATATTTTGGAACACTGTATCCTTCAACGTTGAACAAACCAAACAACTAATATATAGGGTGCTTCAATCAATCAATCAGGGGTTTGTTAAAGCGCGACTACTCACCCGTAAGGGTCTCAAGGCGCTGGGGGGGGGAGGGGGTGCAGGTTCCATCCATCAAGGAGGGGGTCTGTCGAAAAGCCAGGTTTTGAGGTTTCTTGCGAAGATGGGGAGCGATGTTGTCTGTCTGAGGTGGAGCGGAAGGGCGTTCCATGCTTTGGCCGCGAGGAAGGAGAAGGAGCGGCCTCCCGATCTGGTCTTTCTGGTGCGGGGGACCACGGCGTAGGAGAGCTGGGCTGATCGTAGGGTCCTTTGGGGTGCGTGGAATTTGAGTCGGCTGTTCAGGTATGCTGGTCCGGTGCCGTGGAGGGCCTTGTGTGCGTGGGTGAGCATCTTGAAGGTGATTCTCGCCTCGACAGGGAGCCAGTGGAGTGTGCGCAGGTGCTGGGAGATGTGGCAGTGTTTTGGCAGGTTGAGGACCAGTCTTGCGGCGGCGTTCTGGATGTTCTGTAGCTTGCGGGTGAGGTTTTTGTTTATTCCGGCGTAGAGTGCGTTGCCGTAGTCGAGTCTGCTGGTGACCAGGGCGTGAGTGACGGTCTTTCGGTGTTCGAGGGGATCCGTTTGAAGGTCTTACGAAGGAGGCGGAGGGTGTGGAAGCAGGAAGACGAGACAGAGTTGATCTGGCAGTCCATTTTGAGCTCGGAGTCCAGGATGATTCCCAGGTTGCGTTCGTGGTCCGTGGGGGTTGGCGGGTTTCCGATGGCGGGGGGCCACCAGGTGTCGCTCCAGGCATCGGGGTTTGGGCCCATGATGAGTACTTCTGTTTTGTTGGTGTTTAGTTGTAGGCAGCTGTTTTTCATCCATTTGGCGACGGCTTCCATGCCTTCTCGAAAGTTGCGTCTGGCGGTGTTGGGCTCGTTGGATAGGGAGAGGATGAGCTGGGTGTCGTCTGCGTATGACACGATGTTGAGTCCGTAGGTTCTGACGATGGGGGCGAGTGGAGCCATGTAGACGTTGAAGAGCGTCGGGCTGAGGGAGGAACCCTGGGGGACTCCGCAGGTGGTAGGTGTGGGGTCCGAGAGGAAAGGGGGGAGTCTGACCCTCTGCATCCTGCCGGAGAGGAAGGAGCGGATCCAGTTGAGGGCCTTGTCCTGGATTCCTGCATCGTAGAGTCTGCGTATTAGGGTGCGGTGGGAGACTGTGTCGAACGCCACTGATAGGTCGAGGAGGATGAGGGCTACTGTTTCTCCTTTGTCCAGTAGGGTGCGGATGTCATCTGTTGCGGCGAGGAGGGCGGTTTCCGTACTGTGGTTTTTTCTGAAGCCGGATTGGGAGGAGTCGAGGATGTTGTGTTCTTCAATGAATGTGGCGAGTTGGCTGTTGATGGCATTCTC
Source organism: Calotriton arnoldi (assembly GCA_963921515.1). Taxonomy (NCBI): domain Eukaryota; kingdom Metazoa; phylum Chordata; class Amphibia; order Caudata; family Salamandridae; genus Calotriton; species Calotriton arnoldi. The sequence goes on along the minus strand of CAWUFW010008600.1, from coordinate 788,360 downwards.
GATAACTTTCGCTGGGAACGGGAGCAGGGAGATGGGTCTGTAGTTTTTGAGGTCGGTGGGGTCCGCTGAGGGTTTCTTTAGGAGGGGTTGACCTCGGCGTGTTTCCAGTCGTCGGGGAACGAGGCGGTCGCCAGGGAGCGGTTGATGGTGTGGCGGAGCATGGGTGCGATGGTGTCGGCGGCTCTGTTGAAGATGTGGTGGGGGCAGGGGTCCGTGGGGGCCCCTGAGTGGATTGACTTCATTGTCTTCAGTGTGTCTTCCGTGGTGAGGGCTGTCCAGTCATCAATCGCTGGTTTCCGGGTGTCGGGGGTGGTTGGTGAGGGTTCAGTGTGTTGGTTGTCTTCGTCGAAGTTGTCGTAGATGCTCTTGATTTTGTGGTGGAAAAAGGTGCTGAGTTTGTCGCACAGGTCTTGTGAGGGAGGGATGTCGGTAGACTCGCTAGTGGGTTGGGCGAACTCCTTGATGATGCTGAAGAGTTCCTTGCTGTTGTGCGCGTGGGTGGAGATTCTGTCTTCAATCGCTTTTTCCTCGTTTCTCTGATGAGTTGATGGTGGGCGTTGGTGGCGGCTCTGAAGTTGTCGTGGGCTTCTGTGGATTTGGTGTTCCTCCAGGCCTTTTCGAGGCGGCGGCATGTGCTTCTGGACTCTCGAAGTTCGGTGGTAAACCATCTGGCTTTCTTGGCGCGTGTATTGTTGTTTTTCTTGAGGGGGCTATGGTGTTGGTGCTGTCCGTGATCCATCTATGCAGGGTTCGGGCTGCGGTGTTGGGGTCGTCGTTTTCCGCGATGGTTGGGGTGGAGTTTTTGAGTGAGGAAGTGAGCTGGTCGTCGGTGATTTTGGTCCAGTTTCTTTGTGGAAGCAGGTGCTGGTGTCTGTGGATGGTGGGTGTTCTGAAGGTGAAGTGGACGCAACGATGGTCGGTCCATGGGAGTTCGGTGGTGTGGCTGAAGGTGATGGAGTTTCCTGTAGTGAAGAGGGGGTCGAGGGTGTGTCCTGCTGAGTGCGTGGGCTCGGTCACGATCTGGCGCAGTCCAATGTTGTGGAGGTTGTCCAGGAGGGATGTGGTGTTGGGGTCCAGTTGGTTGTCGAGGTGGAAGTTGAGGTCTCCCAGCAGGGTGTAGTTGGTGGATGCGATGGCCTGCGGGGAGATAATGTCCGTGATGGAGTTGGCGAAGGGTCCGCGGGGTCCAGGGGGTCGGTAGATGAGGGTTCCTTGGAGGGTGGCGGTGGGGCTGGCCAGTATCTTGAAGTGAAGGTGTTCCATCAGTTCTGTGGGCTCGTCAGGGAGTGTGCTCAGGCAGAGGCTGGATTTGTGGACGATGGCGATTCCTCCTTCCCTATTTAGTTATGGCGTATATTTAACCCTACCCACTCCGGACGTCTTATGGAGTATGTGAGTAGGGGTCTCTGAGAAAAGCTCGAATGAGTTACTCAGTATCTAGCGTTAAATTACTGCCTTACCAAACCGCTGGGCGCCATGTAGTGTAGTTCCTATTTCCCTAATAGGCTCTGTGCATTGGAATAATATAACCTATAGGTTTGACATAGGACTAAGGTCGGTATGTCCCTATCGATTATATTAAACTTAATTACCTGTGCCAGCTAGCTCAGAGGCCACTAGAAACTCCTTGAGAACAAGAAGGGAGTAGTGTCTGGCAACCGAAAAACATGACAACTTTGTTTCCCTTTAGAAGCGGAACATATCTCAGAATCGTGGAAACAATAGATAACAGTTTCACTCATTCAATCGTGTATGCTTAGTTTCTGCAGAGTTACACAGAAAGGAAAGACGGGCGTTTCAATAAAAAGGGTTTTATTGAACAGTCTTGTTTCTCGTGTAAGAGATATGTGCTGTTATGATCACAAGACAGTATGCAAGATAAATAATGTACAGTGTAAGCAGTAGAAATAAATAATACTGCTCTAGCATTATCTTTTAGCATATATTCACGTACATAAATAACATGAGCTAAAAATGTGAGTACTCATACGATGCGTCTCTAAGCTAGTTCTACCCCAGTGTACCTAACCTAGACTAGGTGTAGGGAAGAGTAGAAGTAGAATTCTCTAGTATGGTAGACTAAGAGTGTGTTGAGTCTAGTATGCCAAGAGTCCCTCTAGGATCTAGTCAGCTCCATACCTTGAGAATGAGAGAGGTGGGAATCTCCTGCCGGATCTTGGAACTCTAACACCCCGTGAAGGGAGTCAGAACACTGGAAGCTGGATTCGTCTGCGTGCAGGAATTACAGCGTCTTCTCAGTGCGTCAGGCCGGGATACGGGCTCCTCTGAAGTCGAGGTCTCCTCTAACTTGCTTGGGCAAGGGAAGGTATACTTATACCTGGTAGGTGTCGAGGAATGTTAGCATTGACGTGAAGTCGGACATAGGAAGACGTCAGGAATGAACCCTTAAGGTATAACGGTTCATACATAATAGATGAGTTCTTGGAGAAATCAATAGTCCTGTGCTAGGGGAACTCCCGAAGCTTAAGGGTCTGGTTTCTAAGAACTCGTTGTGACGTTAGGGTGGACGGATGTCGGTGACCATGCCTGTATTTGGAGTGCACGGTTAATGCCTAAATAAGGACAGGGATTCTATGCCTATATAAGGACAGGGCGAATTGTGCCTATATAAGGACATGATTCAGGAAAACCTATATACGGACCCCTAAAGCGGAATACAACATCACGTTATAAAGACATTGCAGCATTACAAACCATCAGTGTTTTTCCAAAAAGTATACCTAATGAGAATGCACGTGGCAACATGGTATTTCAGAGAATTTTCCATCTAAACATAAAACCGCTATTAAGCAATATTCTAAGAGTGTTCAGATGGATTCTGGGAATTGTATGCTACCATGGTCACGTGCCAGCTGGATTTAAAAGCAAGTGATTACGTGAAACCACTCACCTGTGAACAAGGCCACAAGCTGAAATGTGTCAGGAAATGAACTGAATATATATATATATATGACATTTTTGTACATTTTTTAACAGTGCATTTTAAAAATATTTGTAATGCTATTTATTATCTTTTAAACTTTAATAAATAAAATACATACTTTGATTACATTCATTCTCATTGCATGCAAGTCTCCTTTCTATTAATTGTTTTGCCAGTTTTTCAAATTTCATTGGTTTTGTAGGACTTTCTTCACTATTTTGGGCTGTTACTGGAGCTTGTAGTTCCAGTTTCCCATTGCTGGGCTCCAGTTCAGGTAGTACTATTTTACACATATTTTCTAAGGGTTTATTGGTGCGAGGAGATGTTAAGAGTTAGTTGGGCTAGTATTTGTTGGCTAAAGTTATTTTGGTGTATTGTTTGTTAGTATAGTATGTGTTAGGTTAGGGTAGTGTGTTAGGCCTCATTGTAAAATGTAATATTTATTTATAATTTATATGTGTTTTTATGTATTTAATAACGTTTTTCTTTTTTTCTTTTTTACTTATTTTAGGTTTTGGGAGAAATTTCTTGATTATCGAAAACATTTTGAATGGTCTATTTTTGTATGGTTTCATTTTGCGATTTCTGAGCTCTTTTTATTGATATCTTTTGGGATTTTATTTATAACGTGCAAGGACATCAGCTATGAAATCGTATACAATATTTTTTTACATTTTTTGTTTGTGGGTGGACATTGGTAATTTGTTGCTGTTATATATGTTCATTTATTATGTATATCTATGAGTTTAAGTTCTATTAAAATATGTGTAGAGGTGAGACAAAAGAGTTTGACAATTTAAAATAAAGTAGTTTACTTTGCTTTGTATTTTTATTTATTTTTAATTTATTTTGAAATCGTCTTTAGCTATCAATCTGAATATTTGGATTTTGAATTATTTATTTCAGATTGCTATTTTAAAGTTGTTTTACTATTATGCAAAAACAAATATTAATATGTATTAGTTTTCCGTTTTTAGGGCTGTTGTAAGATATTGGGCCTGATTACAACTTTGGCGCAGCGGCGACGGCGCAATGCTGCCTCCTCTGTGCCAAGCACGGCCGACCGTATTACGTTTGTGTCTGTGGCCTGATCAGAGCAGGTAACCAACCTAAGTATCTTTAAAATAAGCCATTAGTGGCATTTCTCAGCCACCCTCTGGCCCACCCACTGCACTCACTTGTGCACAGGGTATTTCACGCCTCTGGTGTTTTCATACCTGCCTCAGCATTACATCTAACTCGACAGATGGTATTGGCACAGGGTGGGTGCAGAACGTCTTTTACAACCCACCAATGACTCTGGCTGCCTTCAGTTCTGCCATCCTCTTTGCATACGGTCTCCCACTAGTTCTTTGGTAAAGTTCTGACACATTTCTGCCAATGGCATGCCTCAGTGTCCAAGACTTCTGCAGGTTTCAAAAGGAGTTTTCGGGGCTTGTTTCTGAAGCTTCTCGTCTGCCATTTTGCTAGGTCACACTTTTCACTTTTTACATTTTTTTATACTTTCTTACTCTCATGAGATTTTTTCATCTGAATATATTTTATGACTATCATTGTGCAATAATAAAAACGAGTATTACACAAAAAGTATTTTTCACCTCTTTTGTCCGCCCATCCAATTTTGGAAGAAAATCTAAGGTGAAATGAAAATCCACCTTCAACAAACCACTTAGGTCCTCCTAAATCTTTAGCATAAACTGCAAGGTCAGACTGGGGAACCAACAGCAGCCATTGCAAAAATGCACAAATAAACTCCCCTCCTTTCTGATTAGGATTTTGTGTAGCGTGATAATTCTGGAATGAATGGGGTGCCAGGGATGTAAGGTATACGAATGAGAAATGAGTTGGTGTAGGCACAGGCTCATGGTAGAGGGAATGTAGATAAATCTGGAGTGAATGCAAATATTAATTTGCTAAAGAAGAGCAATGCTTGTCACATATGCTGTAAAATTGGACACTGGAAGGGCGAATGTCAACAGAATCCATACTGAATCCAGGATAATATTGTTGTCCGGGTGCAGGGGAACATAAATCAGATACAAATGGCAAACTGTGCCCCAGCTCAACTGACTTCTATGCAGAATGTGCCAAATCAAGAGCAGTTCCATACGAATATGCCTGTAGCTCCAGTGATACAGGAAAACATGAGAAACAAAATGTAATATAATATAATATGATATGATATGATATGATATAATATAATATAATATAATCCTGGATACCTTCAGAATCCATTGGTTGTGAGCAATAGTTTTCCTAATTTTGTCACCAGAGACAAATTCACAATGGCGGTACCTGAGGGGGGAGGAGGACTGCATGCTTGGAGCAGTCTTAGAGGTAGATCAGAGTCACCCATGTGTAGATGGTGAGATGAATGGTCCTTCTGTATAATTTCTGAGTGATACTGGTGCTACCCGCTCTAAAGTTCATTCTGTAAAGGTTCAAAACCTACCTCTCTCCGGAAAAGAGGTCCAACTTGTAGGCATTAGCAATAAACAGATTATTAATCAGCTTATAGTAAATGTCCCTGTTAGAAAAGAATGAATAGAAAACAGTTACCAGTTCTTATTGTGTTATTTGGGTCTTGTTAAGCGGAACTCACAGAGTTTTACTCTGCGGAATTCCACAGAGTTACATAAAAACTCAGCTAAGGTAACGAGGAGATGGCCGAGCTGGTGCGGGCCGTGTACCAGGACATCCAGGCCATGACGCTCAGCTACAAGGTAAGGCCCTGTGCACTCCACAAACCACACTTCTTGTGAAAGGGCACACTAGTAACTGCCATCCATTTGGTACTCTTCCCCACGGCACACTACAATGCACTGACATAGATCAAGTGCCACAAGCCACGCAACCTGACAAAGTGCACACAAGTAACCCTGTGAGACACATGATACTCTTTGCCTAAGGCACTTTCCGCTATGCACTGGCATACAGAGCATGCACCAAACCATACCTTATGGCACAGGGAGCACAAATGATTCTGCCAGCCGTATCAAACGGCTCCCCCTCTAACAAAATGCGTGCACAAGCCACATCGCTTTGTACACAGGACACTTCGCATTAAACCGGATGTTCTGCCTTGTACATGCCGACAATGCCAGGAAACACAATTACTGCCACAGGGCATAATTGACACGTGCAGGCCAACCTTCACTCATGCAGCATTGTTCCAGCACACTAACACACCACCTGCTGCAACAATGCTGCCAGCTATGATTAGGTATGCAATTCATTGTGCCAGTCATAGCAGGTACATAGGGCACTTCTCCAGGGACTAGCGCAATGCTTACCATAAGCCACAGCTTCTGGCAGGAGTCACACGAGTAACTGCAACCACTTGAAACTCTGCACCCAAACTACACTCTTGCATGCACTTAATCATTGCATAGCACAACAAAACAGTGATTATAACAGGACACACAAAGGTACAGATAACTTCGTGCTACACTGCACCCATAAGGCACTGCCTGGCTGCTCGCACTCTGTAGTCTGTATGGAAAGGACACTGGCCTGCAACAATAAACTGCATGCTGCATTACACAATGCCGGCACATGGCTTAGAAATCACTTGCAAGTGACAAGATGCTCTAAACCCCACAGGTCTATTAAGACCTCCAGGGTACCCTTCACTGAGCGGGCACTTTTCCTAGCAGCAGCACACCAACTGCAAGAAACCATACTGGAAGCCAGAGAACATTCAGGGCATGCTACTCATTACAGGACAGTCTGTGCCCATGGCAAAATGTGTCAGTTGTTGTGTGCAATATTTACCACAACTCGGTCCACCATACATTGGGCAAGTTGTTAATAACTCCGGCATTCAACTGCAATGGCTAGTTCACAAATCCTTAAAGCTCCTGGCCACTCCCTTACTCACGGTCCAGCTCCTGCACCGATTTGGCATCCCGCTCTAGGACTGTGTGATCGAACTGGCTCCACTTGTCCTTGGTTTTGCCGCCTGAGCCCCCTCCCTCACTGGGGCCAGAAGGTGGTGGGGGTGCGCCATGGGGAGGAAGGAGCAGCTCAGGTGGGGGCTTGTTCATCCTAAAGAGCCACAATATGTATTTGGGTTTTACAGTGTCTGATGGGTGCAACTGCATGATACACATATAAGCCAAAGGGAGAAAAAGTACACTTGTGCCAGGGGAGAAACACTGCTCATGGTCACTTAGAGAGAAAAGCACATGCGCTACTTTGCAAACAACTGGTTACAATCCTTCCTGAAGTCGAAATGCGCAGACGTGTAATAATAAACACTGCTTTTCTACATCACTAAGAAAATAACTATGCATTCGTTCAGCACGAGCTACACCTCTCAACCCCATGGCCTGATTGCCCTTTCAGCTAGGACTGACACACTGTCACGCAGCAAGCAATGTTCCTTTTAGTTGCCTTGTTATAGTTGGTCTGCTCCTCTCTGTTTGACTACTGTTTGACTACTAGTTAATTTGCTTGGCAAAGACTTGCTTTGTAACATTAACTGTGTGATTTACCGCAAACTGAATGGTGTCGCAATTGAAAGTCAAGATGAATATCCAGTTTTTAAAATAAGATCACAAGACTCAAGAGTTCAGCTGTTCACAGTTCTTACAAAAGCTAACCTGTGTTTTGATTTAAGACATACTGTCAAAGAAGAAGTATCGAATGTTACCGGAAAAGAGATAGGACTGATAAGAAGTGCATAACCAGTCCGAATACAGGCCAAACTGAATGCTGTTTATCTTAGAATTCAGCAATATAAACTTTCACAAGAAGCAGAAGAAGGAATGAAGCCTGTTATAGAAATAAATGCTAGAGCAAGGTATTCTATGGGAGGTGCTTTGTAGTCCTTGCACTTCTCCTTTGATGGGCATTAAAAAACACAAGTGGTAAGTGGAGGATTGTGCAAGACTTTGGAAAAGTGAATCACATTGTAGTCCAATGTTGTCCAGTGGTACCGAGCACTCCTGTGATATTGTTTCAGGTTCCTGAAAATGCAGAATGGTATATAGTCATTGACTTATGTCAAGCATTTTTTTCCATTCTTCTGCATGAGGATAGTAACTATCCTTTCTAATTCCAAAAGAAAGTCTTGTTTGTTGAAGAATTCCACAAAGGTATACTGAAAGTCTCTCAATGTTTAGTCAGATTCTAATGAAAGATTTGGAATGTTTGTAGCTACGCTGTAACTCAGTTTTAGTCCAGTACATTGATGACCTATTAGTGGCATCAAGAATGAAAGTAGTCTGCAAATTAGATGCAATTTCAGTCCTAATCATCTCGCTGACAATGTTTACAAGGTTTCACCTACAAAGATGCAGTACTGTAAAAGAGAAGTGGTTTATTTTGGTTGTTACAAGGAAAATAAAAAGGAAAGTCTCAAAAGAACGTGTTTCTGCAACCCTGAAGATGAATCCTCCAACCATCCAAGGGGAGGTGATGGTGTTGCTGGGAATTGTTAGCTACTGTCGTCAGTGGACTCCAAACTTTTCCCTAACTGAGAAGCCTTTAATAAGGCTTACTTTCAGCGATATTAAGGACCTGGTGCCATCTGATGACGAATGCATGAAGGCTTTCCCAGAATTACAAGAAAGCCTTTGTACAGCACCTGCCCTTGGAATGCACTATTATGGCAAGGAATTTGAGCATTTCTGCCATGAGAAGAGTGGGTGCTCACTTTCAATGCTGACAAAAACATGCAGTGTAATAAGACCTGCTGCTTATTTTGCTGCTACATCAGATCCAGTAGCAGGGGCGCTTTCTGGTTGTCTGAAGGCAGTTGCAGCAGTTTGCCTTACAACTGAACAAAGTAAAGGGGTAGTTATGGATCATACACTCATTGTATTTGTTCCCCATTCAGTTAAAATCTTGTTGACCCGCCCCAGAACACAGAATTTGATGAACAGCTGTCTCACAAGGTTTAACCAATTCAGACTGGCAGCTAAAAAAGTGAGATTAGAAGGAGCAATTCTTTAAATCCTACAAAGCTGCTAACAGTTTCAGACTGCAATGAAGATCATGATTGTGTTAATGAGACACAATTGTGTACCAAGCCAAAACCATATATCAAAGATGTTCCCCTTGAATTGACTGATCTAACTTTATTTGTCAATGGTTCTTGTATGAGAGACCATCAAGGAGCATTAAAAACTGCATATGCAGTCTGTTCCATTTCTGAAATCATTGAAGCATCATACCTGCCTAACGTAACTTCAGCATACGTGGCAGAGTTGATTGGTCTAACAAGGGCTTGCTGCCTAGCATAGAAATAAGTGTGACAATGTACACAGACCGCCAGTATGGATTTGGAGTGGTACATGATTTTAGGCAGCTTTGGTCACAAAGGGGTTTCATGATATCCACTGGTAATCCCATCAGGAATGGTTCCTACATTCTTGATCCTTTGGAAGTAATACAATAGCGGTGGCCAAATGTACAGTCCATAAGGCTGGTGACAACATAGTCACATTGGGAAACAATTATGCTGATCAAGTGGCAAAGTACAGCACACTTGAAAATGTAACTGTGAAATTAAATGAGCAAATCACAGTGCAGGAGTCAGAACAAAATCAACCAATTGTAAAAATGGCTGAGAATGCAAATTATTTCAATTTGTTTCTGTTGAATCTAATACAGACAACAAGTAAGTGAATTGAGGGCCCTCCAGGAGGAATTACCAGAAGATGAAAGATGTAAGTTGGAATCAACTGTTTGTAAGAAAAACTTTAATGAATTTCTGGTTACTCCTGAACATCAGTATGTATTCCCAGGGTCTGCATTACATTCAAAGGGTCGAGATTTACATTGGCATACTCATGTAGGTAAGGATTTCTTAACCTGAACATTCACAAATTGCTGGTATAATACAAATTCAGAAGTGTCGCAGAATATTTGGGTCAAACATGTGTCACTTGCCAGAGAAATAATCAGGGAAAGAGAACATTGGTTAGTATGAGCTGTACTGGAAAATCAGATGGCCAATTTATTAGGCTTCAAGTAGACTTCATTGAGATGCCTTTTACAAAGGGCTTAAATATGTTTTGGTATGTCTGTTGGACAACATACTGACCCACTACAATTCTATATTTGGGGCACATGCCACCAGGAACATCACCGGAAATTATAACAGTTATTAGCTTGTGGAAATATGCTCTGAACAATATAGGCTGGCAGGGAAGTGTGACAGACTAGACTCATTATGGATTGGAGTGATCATGCCACAAGTGGTGGCTCTGAAGGATTTCTCAGGCTGGGACACGCTTGGTGTTTTGACACTGGGAGATGTGGCCACTAGTAATTGTTAAACATTCATAGATATTCAAAAAGTGTTTGGGCTTCTTGAACTCCAATTTGTTTCGATTTTTACAGCTCAGACATGCATTGGCCGTGTACCTGACCGGCCTTGAGGAAATCCTAGAATTAAGCTCATTGGATGAGAAGATTGCCATTTCCTCCCTGCCTAACCAAAATATCTTGCAGATATGGAAAATGCTAGGTATTCACATTCCAGAGTCATTTTCACATCTTAAATTAACCTGGGAGGCAGACTTAGGTCCGATTGATGATACGGTCTTAATGACCCCAAGGGAAATAGCGATCTTGGCATGCTATATGCTTGTCCAATTTAAGTACCTAAATCTAATTTATTATAGATGGGAGAATGTGTGGCAAGTGGAAGGAAATTCTCACGGAAATACTGGATGGCGAGAGGAGACTTTTTTCCATTCAGTGTGGATATGTCCGGCCTTGGGGGTATTCTGGAACGGAGTGGCCAGATCTCTTTCAGAGATAACCAAACTTAACATTGTGCTTTCGCCTTACTTTGAAATCCTGAATATAGCAGATGACTTAGATGCTAATAGATATATGAAACTATTTCTGGGACTGGATTTATTGATTGCAAAAAAGGGATGTAACACAAACGTGGTTGGCTATGACCGACCCTCCCTTGTTCAAATGGAAGGTTGGACTAGACCACCGTGAGAATTTAGAGAAACAGGAAACAGGTCTACGAGCTGAGGGTGCTCAGGCAAGCAAGATCAAAACTGATGGACTACAATGACTTTGATGCTCTAGACTCTTCACCTGAGGGGTAATGCAGACCTGATAAAGTTTGGTAATGATGATAAATATTTTTTGAGTGCTTCTTCTAGCATATGGTAAGAAAAGACATTGAACTAATTGTAAAGTATTTTGAGGCACAAAAGACTGCACTTGTGGCAACCACTCTGCAACTGCATGACTGCAACTCGTCCTGGACCAGAGACCAATTCCATAAGAAAGAGGAACCTGTCTGCAAGCCAAAGGCAATTCCAGATCTCCCTTGGATTAGAAGTACTAGTCCCCTGCAGCCTGTAGGCAAGAACCGCTCCCGGAACCAAAGAATCTCTAGCCATTGGACTCACCGAGGAAATTGTCCAAAGGTAAATCATTTAGTGCATTTTGGGAAACATAGTCCTGACCTCCAGCAAGTTTCAGGCGACTACCATTTTTTCCTGGATTCCAGGACATCAGTTTGACCAAAGGCTGAGCTTGCCGCTACCAAGGCTTGTTGGCTGACAGTCAGGCTACCACCACTTTTGTTCGAAGCTGTAACTCGAGGGAACTCCACAGCATCTTCAACCCGGCACCTCCTTACTCTGTTGTTGAGCAGTTGCATCCCCTTCCTTAACAGCACCATCCAAGCAGTAAAAGCAGCAACCGTGGCTCCTGTTCTTCAGCACCATGGACAGCCACCCCCATTGATTTCCACTGGACTCGATCTGCAAGTGACCCATTGTAAGTAGTCCATTTTTGCCATTGACCGCAACATTAAAGTTTCGCAGGAGTGAAATGCACTTATTCATTCTTCCTTTAAAAATCTATAACTCCAGTTATATTAATCCGATTGTGTTCATTTCATTGTCGAAAATTATATAAAAATCAGCTTTACTTTTATAAATTGGTGTCAGAATTCTTTCGAGTCATGCCAATTACTTATCGTCCAAGTTGGTACGCTGAAATGCTTAACACATGTTTCTCTAGTAAAGACTGACTGCTCTGTGCCACACTACCAGGACTGAGCTAGGGCTTCATTAGTATGAATCCAAGGATCTATTTGGGGTAACGTGAAATTATTACATAGTGAAGTCTAACTAGCCTCACTGCATAATAACCCACTTCTCTACAAAGATGGACTGGAAACAATATGTCCTCCGCACCCACACTTGCATGATTTCATTTTGGAACCATCGGTTTTCACCTTGCTTGTGCTTACTCCTTCAACATTTGCTCCACGTTATACATGCTTTGGATTGCTTTGTGTGCTCTGCTTTGTTTTCATTGCTTGAAGAGCATATCTTTGTAATTCAAACTGACGTGTGGTTGACCCCTACAGCTATTTGAACGGCATCGTACACATTGGGATTTATGGCAACTAACTCTCTTTGAATAAATGTATCATTTATATATCTAACCATCTGATCCTTTATAGGTGACTTTTAGAGCACCAAGAAAGCATGTTGCAGCAACCTTCTAAGTGCTGCTATGTTCCCTCACTTTTTCATTTTCTTTTATTCTCTGTACTATCATATAGAGCTACAGTGTGCTCTTTTTAAAACAACTCAACACTTTGGGCTTGTATGCCTGGATATTGTATACATCATCATTATCATCATCATCTTCATCAATATATATTTTTGAGAATACATACGAATTTCCATAAAACACATATCCAAATCAAGTTACAAATGTGTTGTATACAAACGCGGGTCTCAATTTTTAAAACAATATGTGGCAGAGTGAAACACAGGTTACATCATAAACTAGTACAGAAATAACATGCGCCATAAGTGAAAAACATCACCCCATAGAGGGCCTGATTACGAGTTGCTCATACTATTCCGACCCATGCGTAAACTCCTCCTGCTCTTATTTGTGCACGGGTCAGAATTACGAATTTGAAGGTTTTTCACTGCATCTTCTAATTATCAGATGCGTTAAATAACTCAATGTTCGTTCAATTTCGACAGATCAAACCTACCGAAATTTAACAGGGGAAAATATATGGTATTTAGCATTTCATGTGGATTTTGGGGCTTTAAAAACTAATATCTGCATGTAATTCCCCATGGACTCTTATAGGTGTTATTTCTCGCAACTGATAAATAATGTATCCTGTGGTTTCGTTATTTATCAGGGTGATAAATAACGCCTTAACCCATAAACAGAGCCTAGGTTTAGATTTTCTCCTGCTGTATGGAATGTGGAGATATTTGTGTAGACAATATTTTGGACACAATATTTTTGTTGGTTGCTATTCTGACAAAGCAATGCCTGTTCCAAACACTCTTTGGCGCGAAATATCTTTCAGCGTAATAATTATCATTCTATAAATATCATTGTGTCCTTATATCAATCAATTCTGTTTCTTTGACAAATAATTATATACCCTTCCACCAACAATGTCTTCAGTAAAATTTGATTTTTCTCCTGTACCTGTTGACCTCAATAGAAGTGGGACCATCTTTTTCAGTATCTTACATGGTGCAGGAACTCTCCTGAAATAGATAAAAGCATTGTAGGTGGGGGATACTTCGTGAGCTTGCCCTCCTGTTCGAAGGGGACATGGCTTGGCTGTCTGCTCTGGACTGTTCCTATTGAACAGTTGCTGCCTGTGCAGGTAAGAGCGGTGTGGTGCGGTGGGGCGGGAGGGGTGAAGTCGACAGGGAACGATGAGGGAACATTTTTTTTTTTTAAAGAACACCAATTTATTTGCGCTTGCCGCATCGCCGAATAGGCGATGGACCAAGCACAAGGTAAGTGGTTTACTTTTTTTTTACATTTTATTTTCTCTCGCTGTCATCTGTCGATTTCAAGACGACAACGAGGATAATCACATTTTTTTAAAAAGGAAACCACTTACCTTGCGCTCCCCGCATCACCGACTCGGCGATGCGGCGAGCGCACGGTAAGTGGTTTTCTTTTTTTTCTTTTTTCTTTTCCTTCATCATCGTCTGTCGACTTCACCGCCCCACCGCTCTTACCTGCACCAGCCGCGACTGCTATTGAAGTAGGACCAAGTCTGATTTATCTAACGTGGATTGCTTTCTGAGGCAACATAATGGGCAAAAACCTGATACACTGTAACATGGTCGCAGTGATTGTCAATGGCTGAGACTTTTGCAGCCATTCCACCCATTACCCTTGTGTTTTCCCAGTCCATTTAGAGCTGCCATTTCAGATGAGTGAGGTGAATGAGAATCCAGTGTGACATATTTACATAACTATGCACAAGCACAAAACACAAACTAGCACAACCAAAAACAATGAGCTAACAAGATACCTTCTGCACAACAATGAATTAAAGCCCACAGTGGCTATTGGTGTTTCCTAATAAGAACTCTTAATCGTTGTCAGGCTGTTCTCCTGGGGCTGATGTTACTCAAGGGCAAACCGACCATCCTTATAACATCTATTTCCATTCCTGTTCATAGGACACAATGGTGGATAGTAATTCTTCTGTACTGTTATTTCACACTGGTGTAATAACATCATGACAGCTCTGAAGGACTTTGGGTACCACTGCCTGTCTGTGGGCTGAAAGAAGTTCAGATTGTTTTCGAGCACACCACAGGACATAATAGAAATGTATAATTGACAGTCATAAACATTTATGATGTATGAATTATGGCTGGTACAGAAATTAGAACTTTAATAGCACTTACTGAATTTAATTAATGTCATTTAGACTTCACTGTATAAATAGCTTGTAATTTAACCAAAATTGGCATCACTCTCAACGCTAAAAATATCAAGGCAGTGAAAGATTTAGCTTTAGTTTTGATCCAGAATGTTTTTCTCTATAGCTAATATACCTGAGTAATTGTTAATTGGCCTATTTTTTACGCCTGAGCAAATGAATTTCCGGGGGAAAGGCTGGAAAGGGCATCAATTAGACATTTCCCAGGAACCCACAGAGCCAGAGGCAAAGCACTGGAAGCAAATTCTGAACTGTGTAGAGGACAGATTTGACAGAAGTTGAATATGTCTAGGGACAGGAACAAAACAGAATAAAAAACACCATGGGCATGATTCACAAAGGTAAACTTACACTTTTGTGTAAGTTTACAATTGTTTGCTATTCACAAAGGGATTTACAAGTAGTATCTTTACGAGTATAGAGTCTCCACACATAAAAAGATAGGACTGTCCTTTATGTGCGGACTACGCACTCCTAAATATACTACTCGTAAAACGCTTTGTGAATAGCAAACATGTAAACTTACACAAAAGTGTAAGTTCACCTTTGTGAATCAGGCTCCATGTGATGGGAGGAGGGTTTCAAGGCACCAAACGTGTATAGCGGGGGAAGGTTTTAAATATACACCTGTGATAGACCCCGACACCATAGCATATTTGTCCATGCTTTCCTCCTCCAGAATCGACAAAAAAGGGAATAGGAGGTCAGGCTATTAGTAGAATCATTGCGGAAGTGAAGACACCCGATCTGCCCCTTCTTGTAAGGGATTGGGGGACTCTCCCTGAATGGAGGAAGACGGACCCAAGAAAGAGACAATGGACAAGTAGAACAATCACCTTTTGGAGAAGAAAGAAGACATTAACCACCAGCGTAGGGCATGCATGCCGGCCCTAGGAGTATTCCCTGGAGAACCACAAGAGGAACAAACACAGGGAACCAAGAGGAAATGCCAGAAGATCCAATCGCCAAAAAGAGAAAAGCAATGAGTCATTTAATGCCATGGTCGCAAGAGCAGATCATGGCCTCAGGAGGGTACAAACACTAGGAGGTCGAGGATTCAATAGTGTAGTCAATTTGAAGTGCTGTGATTGGTCTTCACTTTGCAGTGTCCTTGAAGTGTTGTGGCCTGACTCAAGTTGCATACACCGGGCGGCACTTGGTGCAGCAATGGTATTCCCATTTTCTACATTCCCCAATGTTTTTTACTTATGGGGCACCTAGAGACCCTACAGCATCTACAGGAACTTTGTGAGACACAGGAACGTAATCCAGAAGAGAAGGAAAGTAATACAGGACAATAGCCCTGATGTACCAACGCACTTACCCATAGGGACAGGATAAGTAAAACTCTTCGATACAGCTGGCCTTATATTTTTATGTTTTAGCCACGAGAAAAATTGATGTTTTGTTACATTGTTTATCTCTGAGTAATTTGAAATAATATAAAATCATGCTCTCATCGCCATGATTTTGCCTGTTCTTTCTTCCATCAGTTTGCAACACCAGTAATCAGCATAGAAGGTAAGAAGCACTCGGAGGGGTTAATGCCAAGGAGAGAGCAGATTTAGCATTGCCGGATGCAAGAAGCCACATAAATTATGGCACTAGATATTAAATGTGGAAATGGATCAGATATGTAGTAAAAGGCAGTGAGACCAAAAATCTATAAAAACTGCAGCTGAAGAGGGATGAGACATTTCAAAGTTGGTAGAACTCCAGTCAGAGGGCCATAGGACAAGCAGGTGTTACTGGGCCCAACCGTGGGAGTTGAGGCTTTTTACTCCTGATGTCCCGGTGCCTAGGTTTCTATGGATCCTGAGCAATTTGGGCAAGTAACCCTTTAGCACTTGACTCGCAGTGGCAGTGCGGGTCGATCAGTCCAAGGTTTCTTGGCGGAGGAGGTACATACAGGTGGGGGGCTGAACACAGGCTCACAACTCACAGTAGAATCATTAGCAGCAATAAAAGATTGTCCTCCAAAAGTACTGCCTTTTATAACAAAGTAGTATTTATTTATGGGCACAAAGTGAAATAGAGCATACACAAACAACAGACACAGCCTCCAAGGTCAAGGCTCTAGTGTACAATAGGCAGGCCCCAGAGTCCAATTCCACTCGTGCTATAGGTAGCGGTTATTCTCCATTCATTATAGGTGACATTCAGGTTAGGCTCCACTAGCAGTTCGAGTCTCAGGAATTCCACTCTGACTCTGCAGGATAAGTCAAAAGTGCCCCAGCGCTGAAGCGCTATCTGGCAGACAAGTTCTCTTGGGGCCTTCTGGCCCTTCTTTTAGTCTTACCCGCACCAGTAGGGATTGTCCGACTAAAGTCCCTGAGAGAGTCTGTCTTACAGATGCGATGGTTGTGGCCGCTGCCTTTGGTAAGTATCACATGTGTGGCTCTATAGGGGCAGCAGCTGTGTGTCCTCAGTGCTCCTCCGTAGCAATGATAAGTTTCATTTTGCCTTCCCCACAGGTGGGTGCGGGGAATTTGATAGCTTCTGATTCTGATCCTTAATCAAGGCTTTGGCCACCATGGCAGCTTCTCCTCGTGACAATGGCATCAACTAGGCTAGATTCTTGTCTCTTCCGGTGGCCACCATCTGGCATCTGGCATAAAGGGTCACCACACCTGCTCTGCACTCAGGCAATAGCCCGATCGGCACAGCAGCAGGTTCCTCTTCACAGTGACCCACTATGGCATACGGGCACACTGCACCCGGTTGATGGCCCGATCGGCATGGTTAACTTAACGGTGGCCCCCTCTGGCACACGGGGTCACTGACTTACACATTGCACATGGGCACCATCCCGATCGACACGGTTAACTTCACAGTGCCCCCCTCTGGCATTTGGGCCGCCCACTTACGGGCGCTATCCCAATTGGCACAGAAATTTTCATGGCAGCTCCCTTTGGCATTCAGGGTTGCCGACTTACAAACCATACACGGGCAACGACCCGATCGGCACCACAATGGTGATAACCATGGCAATCTTCACGTCAGCCCCCTCTGGCATATGGGGCCACCAATTTCAACCTGCACACTGGCAAAGACCCGATTGGTACAGCAGTCGTCTCCATAGACCTCGCAACAGAGATCCACTGGCCAGGATCCCCCAATGGACCTCACCCCTCCAGTGCTCTCCTTTTCCTCACAGGGCTCACTGGTCTTAGAAAAGAGGCAGGCTCTAGTGCTCCAGGCTCCAGGGAAGGTAGTCTTGGATGTCCCTGAGTGATGTCCCCTCACCCAGCTGAGGGACTGGCAGGCCTTATTCTCCAGCCCTGGTCACAGGCAGACGTCTTTCAGAGCTTCCTTCCTCGACACAGCTGGACTGGCTCCTTTGGATCTGACAATTATGGGGGCCTCGAGCTCCCCTTCTTGTAGTCCATTTCCAGACATCAAATGTGGTTCAGGGTCTGAGTCTTTGAAGTTTGTGATGGGAGTCTGCTTCCTTTTGAAGTGCCCATTCCTCTGCCCTGCCTCCAGACAGTAGTCTGTCACAGCAGGACTGACTCCTAATCTGATAGCTCCATAACACAGGCCATGGGAGTGACTAGAGGTTCACACCTGGATATCAGCCAGAGTGATATGTTTATCAAAAGGTTACCCAAGGGCCCCAGTCCTACGCTTTATGATTCTCTTATTATCCCCATCTCCTTCCTGAGATGTGACCAGGCCCCTATATCCAGTGACCTCTCTGAGTCAAAGAGCACCCTTTAAAGTGTACAGGGGAAGCCAAGCTCTCCTTCCTCTAGGGTGTGTCCCACCAAGCTCACAGGAATTCAGCTCTGGGTCTCCCAAAATGGAACCCAGAATCTTCCATGTATTGTACTATTCACAGGCACAGATACACTAAGCACATGCATACTACACACAAGCACTGCACAGTGCTACATATTAACATGATGCAGGCCAAGGGTGAGGTAAGCACACTGCAGCGGAATTTACATGAGTGAGACTGTAGGCCTCACTCCAGTGACACAGGTAAAAATGACTGGTCACCTCTACTGATCACTACATAGTATGCTGCCACAACTACACTCATGCTGCTTAATTCCTGGCAAAGGCAGTGTAGCCTTTCACCACTATGAGGGTAGAGCTTTGGGCACCCCTCCAAGCCCAACAAGACTGCAATCTGTGAGACAGTCATATGTCATGGCTCACACGCATAATCCATGTTCGCCCATGACAACAAAAGTCAGCACCAGGGATCCAGACATTGTTGCAGCTGGGGCACTCAGGGGAGGGGTGCACATCCATCTCCATGCAAGGACCTTTTCTGTCTCAACAAAAGTCAAAAAATGCCTTTAAATACTTGCTAAACCTGGTATTCAGTATACAATTGTTGGATTTCTTTGTATGACATGCTTGTTTGTTTAAAATATTTTTTGTTTGTGCAGGCTAAAGATTGTGCTTCTGAAATTTCATATTCCTACTGCTACAACAAGTCTATAACTTGTTACATGAAAATGGCCGCTGTCGTTTGACAAAAGGGCTTTGTGGTGAACTTTTACTGGGATGGGTATTGTAGTGTTCTAATGTTGTCCCTACTTGCTATGCTTTGATTGGCTAGACTGTCCCAACTGAGTATCTCATGTGGAAAGGTTTCAGGCTATTTCCTCAAATTCCCCAGAATATCCCACCACATGTTTGTCCATTGTCCAGGGGTAGACTCAATTTAATACACGTTTGTGATATAACAGTGCTTCCAATGGCTTGCTCCTTTGTCGCCCTGACCTACACTCCATATAATATTCATTGGTGATTTCATAGTGCCTCCATTGGGTTTCTTTACTGTTGCTCCTCTGTCGCTCCTGAGTATCCTCAATATAATACTCCTTGGTGTTTTAACAGCCCTTCCACTGGTTTGACTTCTCCAATGTATTAGGTATAACCAGGTCATTGGAATTATGCGATTATGTGGCTGTGACAATTTTGTTCCATAATTATAGATTTGCTTCATTAGCCACACAATACATCATCTCCTACATAATCTGCAGATTTCAACAAGAAAATGTGTTTCTAGCTCAAACGGTTCAAAAGTTACAAAAAATGAAGTGACATGTTGCAGCGCGGGGTAAGGCCCTTTGCAAAGCTGAACCGGTCACCTTTCTGTTGCTTACTGCTATATTTGGGTGTTAAACTGGGACTAATAAGGTTCAATCAATGCCCAGACAGTGTTACTAAGTTTAAAAATTACAAAATAATGGAGTACTACTATTACAAAATGTGCTGCATTATGCCACATAATTGCCTTTTCTTGCTGCATGATTTACTCAACCCTGCCGCATAGTTTTGCCCTCTTCTGCCACATAATTCCAGTGGCAAGGGGTATAACATATATATAATATTCCTAGCTGGTATAAAAGTACTCTGCTCTTGCTTCTGAATAGCTCCTCTGTTGCTCCTAGTAGACTCCATACAGTGCTCCTCCCTCATTTAACAGTAACTCCAATGAGTTGTTGATCTATAATGTTGCTTGAACATGAAATGCCTTGAAAAAAACAAGACACAAGAGGCGTCTGGCAAAACAGGAACAGTTTGTTTAATTAAACAGTGCGGCTGGGAGAAAAGTTGCACAGATAGGGTCTGGGGATCTTCTCAACTTACAATCGATCTCACATGGGTTTTTATACAATTCATTGAATATCATTAAATAGTTCTGGCAATCTATTTTTGGTAAGGAATGTGAACTGCTGTCTTTGGAGCCATAAATTAATGTATTCGATGAGGAATCCAGGTGGGCCTTGACCTTGCGTGGAAACAATGTGGCCAGTGGGTAATGTGTCCAGATGTCCGGCACAGGGAGCGTGTGATCACTGCATGTACTGTATGTGCTGTGTTCTGATTGGCTATGTGTTCCTAGCTTCATGTGGTATCTGAATTTATGGTGTTTTGGGAATGACGTACCCCTCCGGACATGGGTGCTTTGTAGGGGTCAATCTCCTTGGACCATTGTGGTGTCACTGCACCTATCTGTAGGATTGATCTGGGATTTCCTGTTTGCCTGTTTGTCTGCCGGCTAAGTGCCACCCCACCTGTCACCTGTCAATCAGTGACCCCGGGCCTGGGTCTCAGCGCCAGCCTGATTACGTATTTCTGAATCGGGGTAGACGTGAAGTTCATAGCAGGCAAATTCATCAATAAAGATGTGACTTCATTTTTATACATGAATGTATCATTATTCATATTGACATCGACTTTCTCAATATTAACAGTAGCTTCTAGGAAACATCTATTTAATATTCTTTGGTGGCTGAACACTGCCTCCAATGGGTGGCGTCTCTTTAGCTCCAGCGTAAACACGATGTAATATACTGTGTTGGATTAACCGTGCCTCGAATGGGTTGCTCCTCTGTCACTCCTGCTTAAATATATATGATCCTCTATGGTGGCATAACAGTGCCTCCAATGAGTTGCTCCTCTGTTACTCCTGCTTAAACACCATATAATGCACTGTAGTGGTTTAACAGTGATTCTAGAGGGTTGCTCCTCTGCTGCTGCTTAGTAGAGTCCTTTTAATATTTCCTAGTGATTTAATAGTACCAACAATGGTTTGCTTTTCTGTTGCACCTTCGTTACTCCTGGGTAGAGTCCATATAATATTCCTTTACAGTTTAACATTGCCTCCGATGGATTTCTCCTCTGTCACTTCTGTGTACACACCTTATAATCACTATTCCTATGTAATTATATCTATCCTTAAGAACAATGGCATGAGGAACGATGCACAAATGCCATGACAACTAGATCACAAACAGCATGACAACCAGAATACAAATGCATGACAATGGACTAGATTTACAATTTGGCAGACGGATACTTTGTCACAAACATGATGGATATCTCATCTGCCTTATTACAAGTGCCGTAGGATATAATGCAGTTGTAATAAGGCGAACAGGATTTCCATTATGTTTGTGACCGAGTAAGCCGTCCGCCAAACTCGTAATCAGTCCCAATGTTTCTAATAAAGTGCAGCAGACCATTAACTTGAATTAATGAAATTGACATCTACACATGGAACTGCAAAAAATGGTCTCAATATTTGCTTGAGAACTGTCATAAATTGCATGACACTGAATGGAAAGGAGACACCATGCTTAGCTACAATCATTATGCTTGACTTAATCACTAACATTTTTTATCCAATGGAGTAGTGTGCTAGCCTTTCAGGATGCGATTCAGAAACACAGAACTTCAAAGAGTGTTAACTTGAACTCAGGACAATAGGGTGGTCATTTTGAAATGCTAAGGATGTGACTAATAAATCTGCTAAAAAATCCATGACTCCAAGAGTTTTCAGAAAGAGTAGGATTGATGTTTCGCTCCATCCTGTAAGAGCACTTTGTTTCCAGGCCCTGGCTTTTTTTGTCAACCAAATATGTTTGGGGAGATGCAGCCCTTATTTGCCTCCATTAAACCTATTGAAGTAGCATTTCTGATAGCAAAGACTTGCAATAAAGAAGCTCATGATTGGAAACATGGAGGCGGATTTACGGAACTTTCACGCATTGCAGTGCAGCAAGTAAAGTTGCTGTGCTGCATTGCGTGAAATATTGTAATAGAACAGTGGGAAACCCAATATACCCTTGGAGGTTTGGGCAAATAAACAATTGTTTACATAAAGATACCTACAAGGGATTTTGTTTACTTAAACGTAGTTCAATTTCTTATAGACTTCTTATCTATTGGTCAAGCCCCAATTGGTAGCTTAACTTTGCAAAAGTCAACACATCAATGCTAGTGTACTTAAAATTAATATCAACAAATAAAATTAAAAGACAATTTTAGAAAAGCAATTCATCAAACAATTCAACAAACAATTCAGGAAACAATTCGAAAAACAATTCGAAAAACACGGGTATATCTTTCTTTCAAAAATATACAATTTTAATGTAAAACAAGAATGCAAGGGGTACATTCAAAAACTATGCAACACTATGATAGAGGATACGCATTGCGTGAAAGGGAGAAAGCAGATATGCTCCATATTTACAAATATGCTCTGTCCTTGCACTGGAACACTGTGTGCAGCCTGGCACCAATGCAGGCACCCTTGCACATAGTGCAAGGCTGCCTGCATTACAGGCAGGATTGTTTTTGTGCAGGAAGGGACAATTTCCAGCACAAAAAACAATCCTTAGAGACATTGTTCACTTTCTACGTGTGCTGCAGAATGCAGAACACAAGGAAAGAGGAAATAACAAGGAGAAATAAAGATATTCTCCTTTGTCATGTCTCACTTGGGATGGTGTAGCATTTTGACAGAGTCCCAAGTGTACACGTCTGGGAATGCACCTAAATCCAAGGGAAGGCACATGCTCTACCAATAGAACGCCTCCCATGTTGAAATGTAACATAACGCAGTGCATGCAACTGCATTGCATTACATTTCTTTACAAAGCCACACAAATCAGGCCTCGCGTGGTTCTGAAATATTACTGAATCCTTTGTGTTGTCCTGGCGTCACCTCGCGTGATGCAAGGACAGCGCAAAGGCTTCATAAATATGGGCCATGGTGTCCTGAAGAAATGGCTGTAGGTGCCACAGTCTGCAAGCCAACAGGAATGGTGGGAGTTGTTGAACTTAGAAATAGAAAATGTACTATAGTTGGTTCTGACACATGACAGCATTAAAACAATTGTGACCCTTTTTTCCCCTGCCCCAGCATCAGTGACTTCAATAGCAAAAAAAGACTAAAATACTATCTTAAATATTGCACGAGAATATAAGAGTTAAAGGGAGTGCACTTCTATCTAGCATCTGTTTTCAAAGTATCCTTATTGAACAGCAGCCTAGGAGACATCAGCTGGAAGCAGCTGGGCGAACATCAGTTGTGTCCTGGTAGCTTGAGGCATGTTACATCATGGAATTTACTGGTACGTAAACACCTCAACTCTATCCGTCTCACTTGTAATCAGTGCCTCAAAAGCCCGACTGATAAAAATTCATGTTGAATCATTTTGCAAGAAAACTATTCACAGATTTGTGCTTTTCTTAGAATTTCCACACCATGGAGAGAGAAGGTGTTGTTTCAAATGTATATAGCTAGCAAGAAAAGCATGTACCTGGAAGCGTCTTGTCCTGGTGCCCTGTCTTACTAGGTCAGCAACTCTGGGCTGGCTCTGAGATGAGCAATACTTGCCTCTTCCAATGTTATTACTTACACGCATTCTTCTAAATCAGTAAACGAGTTTCTCTGAGCCTGGCGAGTGCAGCAAGCTGTGTTTTTATTCATTACCAATCACGCCCCGTTGTGTACAGTTCGGATAAGTGGTGCTCCATGCAATTATAGAAGACCAGGATGCTTAACCTTTATTCTTGGGGTAATCCCGTCTTTGAAACCGCTACAGACACTATCCAAACCTGCCTTCATAAAAACAAAGTAGCCTTCTGATCAGATTCATACAGGAAAAATAAAGAAAGTGCAAAAAAGGCATAGGTTTTGGAAAAATACTAATTGCTAATGAGAGCCACTGAGGACCTTAAGGTGGACAGCCCAGGCCAGTTTGTCATTAAGAACCCTCTCTGCCTTTTGCCAAACAGCATGATCTGGCACCTCACATTCTCTTTACAGCAGCCTGCAAAAATAGAACTAGCACCCCAATGAGGGGCCTGGAAGGTGTTTTTCTATGCAATCCGGTATTTTCCTGGCTCAATTAATCTGCTATTGTGGTTTTAAAGATGGAAAAGCGGACCAAGAAATTGACGATTCTGTCATCAAAATGTTTTGCCAACTGTGGTGCCAATAATTCCTCAATTATCTTTTTTGCTCAAAAATAGTCCAGCAAGAGCAGATTCTTTGTCCTCTTTATTACCTTTTCAGAGTAGGTCATGTGACTTCATCTGTAGTGGTGGTTTCCTTCGGTCCTTCCTTTATCTGTTGTTTAGCTACACATTCCGGTACCCGATCTTCAAGGTCTCAAGTTTTCCTAAACTTTTTACATTAGCATTGATATGTTGCAAGTTCTGATCGAATGAACTACTCATTGACAAGAATTGAGGGGGCAGATTTACAAGCCCGTTGCGCCACTTTTGCGCCGCCGTTGCGTCACTTTTGTGACGCAGCGGCGACGTAAACCATGCGCCACGTTGCGCATTATTTACAACGTGACGCATCTAGGGAGATGCGTCACGTTGTAAAGCCCTGCGCCACATGAAACCTGCGTCAGGTTTCATGTGGGCGTTCCTCCGCAGGGTGGGCGTTCCGTCGAAGGAATGCCTCGTAAAAGTGACGCAGTGAAATCTACAAGATTTCACTGAGTCACTTTTCCGACGCCGCTGCGACGAATCCTTACGCCTGCTTCAAGCAGGCGTAAGGAGTGGCGCACCACGTTAGGTATGGGCGGCCCACGAGCATTGCTGGAGTTGCGTCGCGCTTGCGACACGACTCCAGCAATGCGCCGCCCTTGCGCCACAGGATGCGACACGCATCGGCCTTTCCTTGCGCCACGGTGCGCCGCATTGTAAATGCGGCGCTTCCGTGGTGGCGCAAGGAGAGAATTGCGTGTCGCAACTATTCTGGCGCATCCCTGCTGATTTGCAGGGATGCGCCAGAAGTTGTAAATCTGCCCCGAGGTTTTTACTAGAACTCAGTTTGCCCATACTCTTGTCATTTCTTATCCATATTGCTTTCATTTGAAGGCAGATTAGACCATAAGAGCCCAATTTCAATGACCCAGTAATATCGATGGAGCCAGTCATGGAAGCTATTGGTCACTTCCAGAATACAAGTGACGAGGAAGACTGCCCTCCGTCTCCTCCCAAGAACATTTCAGGTTCAAACAGCAGTCGAGGTATATGGTGGGTGAAAAGCTGAAAATGATGGGCACAAATCTGTAATTTCAATACTGTAACACTTATTTCCCCGAGTGTTTCTTATTTCTCTGGCTTCAAATTCTAATGGCCTTGTAATTCTGCTTACCAATGCCCCGGGTATCAGTAAACGTGATGCACTGAAAATGGGCCTTAAGAAGCTCATTTAGGCTTTTGCTGCCAGGGTGCTAAATTGCTAGAGTGACCATCAAATGTAATGCTGTTCCTCATTGCAGTAAACTTATTTGCTCCAAAACAGATCCCATCTGAATGGTGGCTGGTGCAATAGGTTATAAAACAAGGTGGGGTAGGTGGTGCATGGTGGAACTATCTTTACATATATGAGTCCCACAGAGAGACGCCCGAAGAAGGCATCCATTTCAAGGACCCACATAACAAAATGACACATGCATCAAGGGCATTTTAAAAAGACTATGGGCCTGAGTTAGATCTTGGTGGACGGATTACTCTGTGACAACGGTGATGGATATCCCCTCCGCCAAAATATATATCTCATAGGATATAATGGGATTTATATTTCGGCGGAAGGTATATCCGTCACAGTTGTGACGGAGTAACCCGTCCGCTAAGATCTAAATCAGGCCCTATGTCAGGGACCACCCTGGTTTAAATGATTGCCTCAGAACACTAGTAGGAATTGTCCCCACTTGGTTGTCCTAAATTTTCTGGACTGTTCAAACTCCATTTAAATGTTATGTCTGCCAAATTGTTCTAAGGTTCAACAGGGCCCGCGTGCAAAAGCTCCATTTTAAACCACAAGTTTAAAATTGACATCTTTTGCTAATGGTGACTTTTTACATTCTTTGGGGCATATTCTCAAGGAACTATCGCCGAGTTAACGGCACTTTATCGCAGCCAAAGTCGCGATAAAATTATCGCCCCATTCACAAGCTGGTGCTAACAACTGATACCACCAGTTTACTTGCAAAAGCATCCGCAAAAAACATTGCCACAGATGACCCCGGTAACTATCGCTAATGAGATGCAGAGTAGGCGTTCCCGAGCAAAGAGCCGCGATACCACCACACCTCAACATTCTCAACGACCAGCCACATCGGCGGTAAGACCACAAAAAAGGCGATAAGGCGCGTTAGCAGCAGGAAATTAACACCTGCTCCGACCTGGTGTAAAGTCGGACGACAACCTGCACCATCAAAGGGAGCCCAGCCCAGAGCCACACATGAAGAACAACAGATGCCATGGAGCCACTCACCATGCATCCCGGAGCCCTGAGAGGGCAACAACACCCACCGCCACCACCCCCAGGACCGCCACCCCCCCCCGGATCCCTTCCCCCCCGGACCACCACAGAGGCAGCGCAGACAAAGACCATCAGGAAATGCTCCAGCCTCACAGACCTAACACCAGACAACGTCAATGCCCACTACAGGCTCAAAAGGACAACCATCCTCCGCATCCTGAACATCATTGCCCACAGGCTGACGGTACCAGCACAGCGGACAACCAACATCCCTCCGCAGACAAAGCTGCTGGCTGTGCTGCACCTGTTGGCCTCTGGTACCTCCCAACCAACAACCGCCAGAGTCGGAGGAGTCGCACAGCCAGCCCCATCCAAGTTCCCCACACCTGTCCTGGATGCCATCATCAGCTAGGTACCCCAGTACCTATACGTCCCCCACAATGCGCAGGAACAGCAGGAGACCAAGCAAGGACTATACGCCATAGCTGGATTCCCGCACGTGTTGGGGGCAATCGACTGCACACATGTCCAACTTGTGCCCCCTGCCGACACCGCACACAAGTACCGCAACAGAAAGCACACGCATCCCATCAACGTGCAGGCAATAGTGGACCACAGGGGACTCTTCACCAATGTCGTAGCCAACTACCCAGGCAGTGTGCATGATCCCTTCATCTTCTGACAGTCCAACATCAACCAGCGCTTCCAGGATGGCACCTATGGAAATGCACTGCACTTTGGCAAGTACCAAATGAACACACCACACCCCTCAACTCCACAATCACGCAACTCACAACTCTGGCACTGTACACATCACAAAATAACATACAACATGCCAAACAACATGCCCACCCACCAGACACGACAGAAAAACTTACTGTGGCAACCTTGGTTAGCCATGTACATGAGCCATCAACGGCATGGCACCCCAGCCACACAATACCGGAATGTGGGGAGAGGTGGGAACCAGGCATGTGCGAAGGAGGCAAGCCACCCATGAATGAGAATGTACACAATGCCAAGTGTGGCGGAGATGTGCTGGACAGACTGCAGTATGCAGACCACAGACATATCCATGTCTACATGCACTGCTGGTGTCTGGAGTGTAGTGGACAGTGGACGCAACCATGTCACCCCAGACAGTGGGGAAGCCCAAGGAAATGTAGCTTGTGACGTCCCCCCCTGTAAGCGTGTGCGTAGTGGGCTGGCCCGGCGTACGCCAGGCCAGCATAGGGGTGTGAATAAAAAGCACGTAGCTCTGGGCGTGGTTCTCTTCCGGAATGCCCAACGTGTCTGCCAGGGCGGCGCCTCCCACCCCACCACGAGGCCGACGCCGTCGCCTTGAGCGGTGTGGCCTGCGATCCTGTGCGCCTGCTGCACCCCGGGCCGCTGGTCCCCGAACCCGTCATGCCCGCCCCTGCGCAGCCAGGCCTCCCTGCTCACCTGCCGACACCGGCGTGTGTCAAAGAGGGCCCACCACGTGCCGGCGCAAGCTCCAAGCCCGAAGCCCGCGACCTTGGCAGCCTCCTCAGACCATCACGGCCTCCGCGACACAGGCCCGCTTTACTTCTTTCTCGTTGGCGTACTCCACCGCTGCCTCGGGCCTACACTACGGTCGAGTAGGTCACACATGTGGAACTGAGTCTTGATTACTGCATGGCGGAGTTCATATCATTGTACGCAAGGAGACGAGTAAGAGGAAGACGCGGTTCAGTCCGGAGGAGAAAAGGATCATCGTTACGGAGGTGATCGAACACTGCCGACAACTGCTCTGGTGTCACTAACTCTGTGCATCGCGGGCCAACGACACGTGGCTGTGGGCCCCTGCTGACAGCTGCCTCGGGCCTACACTGCGGTCAAGTAGGTCACACATTTGGAACTGAGTCTTGATTACACAATGGCCGAGTACACACTTTATGGCTGAATTTATATCACTATACTCCCTTCGATGTGGTGACACAAAGTATGTGCGTGGCATCCCAACCACACGTGTCTGTGGGCCCTTGATGACTATGCATTCGGCCTACACTGCGGTCGAGTAGGTCACACATTGGGAATTCAGTCATGAATCATTTATGGCAGACTTGACATCATTGTACTGGCCTCATCGCAGACTGCATCCCCTTTCAGCTCCGGTGCCACTAAGTCTGTTCCCCGACATCCATGGACACTTTCTGGTTGAACTTTGGTGGTGACTGAGTCTATGGACCGGGGCTTGTCTTCATCATCATGTCGGTGATACTGACTTTGTGGCAAAAACGAGGCTGTAGCACTCCACTCCTCCATTTGCCGCTTCCTGCCAGCTTTTGCCCTCTGCATCATGCCCTGGAGGACACCTTCCACTGTCCCCCGCAAACCTCTGCTACATTCACCTTCGACATCGACGAGGACCCGCTCACCTCGCGTGGCCCTATCTCACTGCACCGCAAGTCACCGTCCCGTGGCGGTGTGCCTGTGCCGGCCACAGTGCATCCGGGGCCACTAACTCTGTGCAGCTCAAGTCATGGCCCCTGTCTGATAGCATATTGGATGGCCTCTGGGTCGATGGACTGGGGGTCATCAAGGCCATGTGTCTGTGGCCCTGCGCTGTCCGCTGCCTCCGGCCTCAACTGCGGCCCACCTGGGCTCACACATCAAATCGAGTCCTGGCCTGCCCGGACATCGCATCACCACAGGATGTACACCCCACCACCGCCAGGACCAACTCCACACAACAGGTGCCAGAGTCGTAAGTGTCTTACTGCCAGACTATCAGAGTTGCTCACACCAGTCGTGGGTGCCATCATCAGCTTGTTCCCTGCTCAGCTCTTCAGGTGCCACTAACTCAGTGCACCACAAATCATGGACCATTCTGCTTGCATGTTGGGTGAACACTGTACTTTCTCCGGCTACCACCATGATGCTTCACAGTTGTTTCTGTTATGCTGGTGTTTTCTGTTTCCACTTTAACTGTGATCACTGTTCAAGTTGTTGCCAGCACCAACGACTCCATGAGGGCTGGCTTACACTCACCCCACACACATCCAGCACATGCGTCACTGTACATGTGACCATGCCAATAAAGGTGTCGAGCGCACGTGCTCGTTGCCAGTTCAACGAACTATCTGAGTGTGTCCGTGTGCTCATGATGTATGCATTTGTGCCCCGGGCACTACAACATTACATTGTGCTGTGTACAGAGGATGCAGCCATGTCACCGCAGGCAGCGGGTGGGACATTGCACATGTAGCTTTGTCGTCCCCCACTCAATACGTAAGAGGAGTGAACTGGGCCAGCGTACGCCAGTCCAGCATGGGGGTGTGGATGATCATCCCGTGGCTCTGGGTTTGGTTCAGTACTGGAAATGTGTAAAGGCATGTGTCTCTGTCGCACTGTGGGTCTCTGTTGGGGAGTGTAGGTGGGCCCTGATGGTACTTAGACACCCACGTATGTGATCTAGTTTGGTTTCCATGAGTTAGTACCCCACCCGCACATGTTCGGCCACCCCTCCTGGCAGTCTGACACCTGGCCTTGGAATGCGATGTGTGCTTTGGTGGGCTGCTGGGAGCCAGCCGGGGTGGTGGGTGTGTCCAGCTGTGTTGTCTGTGCAGGAGGTGGGGTATCCTCGATGCAGCGGTGGTGCCCTGCTCCTGGAGGTCGATTGCCTAAGATGTCCAAGGACTGTTGTGGGGCGTAGGTGTCGGAAGTGTGGTGGTCTTCTTCAGCATCACTGTAGAGTTGTCTGGTCTGCTCTGCTGGAGGTGTTGTTTGTCCCTCTGCAATGTGAAGGGGAGATGCTTGTTGACATTGTGTTGGCATGTATGTTGCCGCATTGTTCAAGTTTACATACAGACTTCATGACAATGTACATTGTGACTGGGAGGGGCGGACTATTTGATGTGGGACAGTGGACATTTGGACTACATGACGTAGGTGAGGTTGTACACGTACATTTGCATCTCACAGTTTCCTACTATGTCAGATGTGATTGGCCATTTTCTACGCACAGGCGGACCCAGTTGTGTCCTCTGTTCTGCAGTGTAGGTGTTGGACTGTGTACCACATTGTCGTCCATGTGGGTGTGCTGTCATTGCTATGTATGTGTGCTGCATTGTGTGGGAGTCGCACCTGCAGCTGTGATTTTGCTGCCCCTTATCCCTTGGAGGCGGTGTGCCTTTGGCTTTTGTGCTTTTGAGGTGCTGTGATGTTGGCGACTTGGGTCATTTGTGCTCTTGGACGGTTTTTGTACTCTTGTGCATTGTTTGTCTGCAGATGTGTTGTTGACGTCAGTGGTTGTTTGTGCAGGTGGATGTGTCAGAGTGTGGTCCACACTCAGCCACCTCAGTCTCGTGGCGTGCACAGTGTCATGGTGATTGTACTCCAGCCATGCTGCTGGTCATGTGGTGTCACTGGCATTGTCAGTGTGGCTCTCACATACGCATCTTTGCTGTGTTTCGCACTGGTGCATGTGTGTGTTGTGTAATTGGTGATGTGTGGGGTGGGACCCCTTTGGGCACATGGTGAACGGGGGGCCTACTTGATGTTTGTATGTGTGCTGCAGTGTGCCACGGGGATCAGGGACATGACCCAGGGTCATTGTGGGTGTGCGATGTGCTACACGTCGTTGTGCATGTGTGCCATTGTGCCCGTCCCCCCCGTCCCCACAGTCCCTGTTCGTTACTCACCCTGTTGCAGTTGTGTCAGGTCATGTCGAGCAGTGTCCGGACTCCCGACTCCTTGCACCGTCTCCACACTGATGACTGTGGCCGCCATTTGCTCCAGCTCCTCCTGTGGCGCAGGACTCCCACCTCCATTCGCCATTGCTGCCTTCCTGTTGGCAGCGGGTTTCTGCTTGGTTTGGCATTTCACATCGTCCCAGCGCATCTTGGCCTCCTCGACACTCCAGCTGCATTCACGATGGAATGTCATTTTTCCGTCTGTGTTGCCAATGACACGGTGGAGGTGACAGACAGTTGTTGTTGGTGCTCTGTCACCTCCGTGACGACGATCCGGTTGTCATGCGGACTGTACCCCGTCTTCCTCTTCCTCTTCTCCTTGGCCTTCCCCGACCCCGAGGTTCCTTGCTGGTGGTCTGTGGGGCTTGTGGGGTTCGCGTTGACCTGGGCACTCGTTCCGGGTGCCTCCATGTTGCTACGCACTTTATTTTGTTTATGGTGTGTTTTTCTTGTTCAGCTTTTATGGTGCATTTTCCCGCATGACGCGTGGGGATTGCAGGCCTGTCGCTGGTTATCACTGATTTTTGTATCGCGGTTGGCCTCATCACAACTTTATTCGCGTTCGTGTTTCGCATTTTTGCGGCGTCTTTAATTTTAACGCGGTCATTTGACGCGTTATCGTGGGGCTATCACATGGTGCAGACAGGTTGGGAATACTACGTTAACACGGCGTTGTTTTCCCGCGATAGACTGCGATGTGCAAAGTTGCGTTAAGCTAAACTTGCGGTGGTTATCACACGTTCTTGAAAATATGCCCCACTGTACGTACATAATAGCATACTTAGAAATTATTCTGCATGCAGTACATTTCTTAGTAGGCACATTATCAAGTAGCCTAATACACTCCGTCCAAGGCTAGGAACATTGAACGCGATGCCCTTGCATTTGGTTGTCTGCTTGGAGACAGCTCTAACTCTCAAGACAAGCAATCATATCAGCTCTGCACCTTTGACACAGTGTGATTGGAATAGTGCTTTTAACATATAAACTTCCTCTGAGCCAAATTTGGCAGAGGAGCACTTCTATTGCTGGGATTGTCCTGGAACGCTGTGCATTGTGACTGAGATAGCCCTGCTGACTCTAACCTTCATCCTGCAAAGGATGATAGCCTGTTCTACACCAGAACGTCTTCCAGATAAATCATACACAGGTATGGGGAGTTGGGCTGTCCCAAGAGATCTGGCAGAGGGTACTCCCACTATGCTCTCAGTAGTATAGATAGAATTAGGCCAGAATATACATATAAATATAATTATATGTTCATATAATCACACAATACTGTTATAATGGTTGAACTGTTTATCTTTTTCACCATTCTTGTAAAGCTGGTTACAATGCTATGTTTCATCCTATTAATAATTGCAACTCATGTTTTTTTTTACACAAGAATACAATTGCTTCAATAAATAGTTGAAAAGCCAATTTGTTTCTTTCTTGTGTCCCCCTTGGGCATGTCTGAGTAACAATGAAAGGGTAAGATCAGTTTCCACAATTTCTTTGGGGAATTAGACTGGTTATGTTCTGAGGTTGCAGATACCATCTGCTACCCTGGTATGGTTAGGGGTTCCGATCGGGCACTATGAGCTTGCTAGGAATTGGGCCAACATACTCTGATGATATGTGTGGACTCAGTGCCCATATTCGGATGGTTATATTGTCCCGATACACAGTCCTACTTAATTCTTAGGAACCGAATAACAAAATGGGTGTTCGTTATAACAGGACCTGGTGCCTCCACCATTTGCAACACCACCCACCAGCTCCCTATAAACTGAGCTGCTGTACAGATTGGAGAATGGCCTGAATATCTGCCTTATTTTTATGCACACCCTATCACCATCCCTCTCTAAATGAGACCCTTATTCTTGTATTACGGATTATGGTATGGGACTGCATTTTCTTTATAAACAACTCTAGAAGGCAGAAATTATGACTTATCTGTAGTGCATCAAACTGAAGAGATTCTGCAGCCATCTCCTAAGCAGTAAACTGTATTAGTTTATTGCATTCAGCATCATATGCCATTTCACAAATATAGAACAACATTACAAAAGTAATACAATAGAATAGGCAAATGAATCAGGGGGATATACATAAAATGTGTTGCAATTGGGAAAGTGAACAATGCATGAATTCATGACATCATGAGACAAACTGCCGATGGCAGAAGATAGGGGATGAAAAATAACCCAATCATGAAGGATTACTGCAGAGACAAAATCACACAGTGATTCCAGTTCAAATTTCAATTGTATCTTTAGTTTCTCTCCTCTTCTCTCATTGGTCAGTACAAGTGCTCTAAAATTCAGCAGGAGCTAACAACTACCCTTGCCTCTGGTTTTAATGATCAGAGAAGGGATTGTGAATTGCTTAGGACTCTGGTCCATGATAAATCACAAAAACGTACATGAAGATTTGACAGGGGAGGGAATACACCATATCCAATCATTTGCTCTGCAAAATGGCATGAAATTGACTGCATGTTGGTCTGAATGAACATTGCTAACCCTCAAACAGTGACTGAAAAAAGTTGCCTAGATGACAGAGACCACAGTATAGTGTCATTTCATTAACCCTTTCAGTGCTCATGACGGAATGGTTCCGTCATGAGCACAAGTGCTGTTGTGCTCATGACGGAACCATTCCGTCATGAGCACATGCTCAGAGAATCCCTCTGCTGCAGGCAGCAGAGGGATTTCCCATTTTTTTTTTTTGCCTGGAGAGGTGGGGAAGAGGTCCCACAACCTCCCCAGGCCTATTTTTAGTTTTTGTTGCAATGACGATCGCGCGCATGGCGCGCCATCGTCATTGAAACAAAAACGAAACTGAAACTTAGTTTCAGTTTCAGTGTTTCAGTGCTCGTGGGGCTATCTCAGCCCCCCGAGCACCGAAACACTTGGGAGAGGTATCGTTGGAAAGGGGAGAATCTCCCCTTTCCAATGGTACCCTTCCCTAGTGGATCCCTGCTTGAGGATCACCCAGGAGGGCGATCCCCAAGCAGGGATCCACCCACTAGCACCAGGGAGGGGGGAGCGGCCCCTTGGGCAAGGGCCTTTGCTCCCCCCCATGTTTTGTGGGCCAAATTCAGTCTTTCTGCCCCCCTTGGGGGGCAGATGGGGCAGTAGCCCTCAATCTGCCCCCCCGGGGGGGGCAGGAAGCCCACTAGAAGCCAGGGATTTTGTTTTTACTGCAAAATAGGTGTGGGTGCTGCCCAATATGGGCACGCCATAGCCCCCACCCCCGCCTGCACAATTAGAGTCTTTCTGCCCCCCCCTGGGGGGCAGAAAGCCCACTAGAAACCAGGGATTTTTTTTTTTTTATTGACGTTGGGGTGGGGGCTGCCCAAAAAAGGGCATGGCAATGCCCCACCCCTTCCCCAGAGAAACATCAGTCTTTCTGCCCCCCAGGGGGCAGACGGGGGCAGTAGCCCCCAATCTGCCACGCCGGGGGGGAAGAAAGCCCACTAGAAACCAGGGATTTTTTTTTTATTGACGTTGGGGTGGGGGCTGCCCAAAAAAGGGCATGGCAATGCCCCCACCCCCTCCCCAGAGAAACATCAGTCTTTCTGTCCCCCCAGGGGGCAGACGGGGGCAGTAGCCCCCAATCTGCCCCCCCCGGGGGGGCAGAAAGCCCACTAGAAACCAGGGATTATTTTTTTTATTGACGTTGGGGTGGGGGCTGCCCAAAAAGGGCATGGCAATGCCCCCTCCCCAGAGAAACATCAGTCTTTCTGCCCCCCCTGGGGGGCAGATGGGGGCAGTAGCCCCCAATCTGCCCCCCCCCGGGAGGGCAAAAAGCCCACTAGACGCCAGGGATTTTTTGGGGCAAATCTGAATTAGGGTGGGGGCTGCCCAAAATGGGCATGCCAATGCCCCCACCCCTCCCCTGCAAAAATTACAGCCTTTCTGCCCCCCCGGGGGGCAGATGGGGGCATTAGCCCCCAATCTGCCCCACCGGGGGGGGCAAATAGCCCACTAGACGCCAGGGATTTTTTGGGGCAAATTTTAACTAGGGTGGGGGCATTGGCATGCCCGTTTTGGGCAGCCCCCACCCTAATTAAAATTTGCTCAAAAGAATCCCTGGCGTCTAGTGGGCTTTCTGCCCCAGGGGGTCAGGGGGCAGATGGGGGCATTAGCATTTGAATTAGGGTGGGGCTGCCCAAAACGGGCATGCCAATGCCCCCACCCCCTCCCCCGCAAAATTACAGCCTTCCTGCCCCCCTGGGTGGCAGATGGGGCAGTAGCCCCCAATCTGCCCCCCCGGGGGGGCAAAAAGCCCACGAGATGCCAGGGATTTTTATGGGCAAATTTTAGTTAGGGTGGGGGCTGCCCAAAACGGGCATGCCCATGCCCCCACCCCCTCCCCCGCAAAAATTACAGCCTTCTTGCCCCCCCTGGGGGGCAGATGGGGCAGTAGCCCCCAATCTGCCCTCACGGAATGGCAAAAAGCCCACTAGACGCCAGGGATTTTTTTGGGCAAATTTTTATTAGGGTGGGGGCATTGGCATGCCCATTTTGGGCAGCCCCCACCCTAATTAAGTTTGCCCAAAATCCTGGCGTCTAGTGGGCTTTCTGCCCCCTGGGGGGCAGATGGGGGCATTAGCCCCCAATCTGCCCCACGGGGGCAAAAAGCCCACTAGACGCCAAGTATTTTTTTTGGGCAAATTTGAATTAGGGTGGGGGCTGCCCAAAACAGGCATGCCCATGCCCCCACCCCCTCCCCCCGCAAAAATTACAGCCTTCCTGCCCCCCCTGGGGGGCAGATGGGGCAGCAGCCCCCAATCTGCCTTCCCGGAATGGCAAAAAGCCCACTAGACGCCAGGGATTTTTTGGGGCAAATTTTAATTAGGGTGGGGGCATTGGCATGCCCGTTTTGGGCAGCCCCCACCCTAATTAAAATTTGCCCAAATGAATCCCTGGCGTCTAGTGGGCTTTCTGCCCCCCCGGGGGCCAGATGGGGGCATTAGGGGGAACTCTGGATGGGAGGAAATTTATGGATCCACGTAGATTCCAGAACTTTCCCACACAGAAATTTGAGAAAAAAGTGATTTTTTCAGCTAAATTTGAGGTTTGCAGGGGATTCTAGGTAGGAAAACGTTAGAGGACCACGCAAGCCATACCTCGCTGGACTCCCCCGGGTGTCTACTTTTCAGAAATGTGTGGGTTTGGTATGTTTCCCTAGATGGCCGCCGAGCCCGGGGCCAAAAACTCATGGGACCCCCCTTGCAAAACCAGGTTGTTTTGTGATAGGTAATTTTGATGTCGCCTCAATAGGTTTTGGGCCCTTGCCTGTCGCTGGTACTTGACCCACCCACGCGAGTGAGGTATCATTTTTATCGGGAGACCTGGGGGAACGCTGGGTGGGAGGAAATTTGTGGATCCACGCAGATTCCAGAACTTTCCCACAAAGAAATTTGAGAAAAATTGATTTTTTCATCGAAATTTGAGGTTTGCAGGGGATTCTGGGTAGGAAAACGTTGGGGGACCCACGCAAGCCATACCTCGCTGGACTCCCCCGGGTGTCTAGTTTTCAGAAATATGTGGGTTTGGTAGGTTTCCCTAGATGGCCGCCGAGCCCGGGGCCAAAAACTCATGGGACCCCCCTTGCAAAACCAGGTTGTTTTGTGATAGGTAATTTTGATGTCGCCTCAATAGGTTTTGGGCCGTTTCCTGTCGCAGGCACTAGGCCTACCCACACAAGTGAGGTACCATTTTTCTCTGAAGACTTTGGGGGACGCGGGGTGGGTGGAAATTGGTGGATCCACGCAGATTACAGAACTTTCCACCACAGAAATGTGAGGAAAATGTGTTTTTTGGACACATTTTTAGGTTTGCAAGGCATTCTGGGTAACAGAACCTGGTGAGAGCCAGTCAAGTCACCCCATCCTGGATTCCCCTGTGTGTCTAGTTTTCAAAAATGTATAGGTTTGCCAGGTTTCCCTAGGTGCCGGCAGAGCTAGGGTTCAAAATCTACAGCTAGGCACTTTGGAAAAAAAGGGTCAATTTTCACTCTGAAAATGTGGTGTGTCCACGTTGCGTTTTGGGCCGTTTCCTGTCGTGGGCACTAGGCCTACCCACACAAGTGAGGTGCCATTTTTCTCAGAAGACTTTGGGGAACGCGGGGTGGGTGGAAATTTGTGGATCCACGCAGATTCCAGAACTTTCCACCACAGAAATGTGAGGAAAATGTGTTTTTTTGGACAAATTTTTAGGTTTGCAAGGCATTCTGGGTAACAGAACCTGGTGAGAGCCAGTCAAGTCACCCCATCCTGGATTCCCCTGGATGTCTAGTTTTCAAAAATGTATAGGTTTGCCAGGTTTCCCTAGGTGCCGGCAGAGCTAGGGTTCAAAATCTACAGCTAGGCACTTTGGAAAAAAGGGTCAGTTTTCACTCTGAAAATGTGGTGTGTCCACGTTGCGTTTTGGGCCGTTTCCTGTCGCAGGCACTAGGCCTACCCACACAAGTGAGGTACCATTGTTCTCGGAAGACATTGGGGAACGCGGTGTGGGTGGAAATTTGTGGATCCACGCAGATTCCAGAACTTTCCACCACAGAAATGTGAGGAAAATGTGTTTTTTGGGACAAATTTTTAGGTGTGCAAGGGATTCTGGGTAACAGAACCTGGTGAGAGCCAGTCAAGTCACCCCATCGTGGATTCCCCTGGGTGTCTAGTTTTCAAAAATGTATAGGTTTGCTAGGTTTCCCTAGGTTCCGGCAGAGCTAGGGTTCAAAATCTACAGCTAGGCACTTTGGAAAAAAAGGGTCAGTTTTCACTCTGAAAATGTGGTGTGTCCATGTTGCGTTTTGGGCCGTTTCCTGTCGCGGGCACTAGGCCTACCCACACAAGTGAGGTACCATTTTGCTCAGAAGACTTTGGGGAATGCGGGGTGGGTGGAAATTTGTGGATCCACGCAGATTCCAGAACTTTCCACCACAGAAATGTGAGGAAAATTTGTTTTTTTTGACAAATTTTTAGGTTTGCAAGGGATTCTGGGTAACAGAACCTGGTGAGAGCCAGTCAAGTCACCCCATCCTGAATTCCCCAGTGTGTCTAGTTTTCAAAAATGTATAGGTTTGCTAGGTTTCCCTAGGTGCCGGCAGAGCTAGGGTTCAAAATCTACAGCTAGGCACTTTGCAAAAAAAGGGTCAGTTTTCACTGTAAAAATAAAAGTGTGTCCACGTTGCGTTTTGAGCCGTTTCCTGTTGCGGGCACTAGGCCTACCCACACAAGTGAGGTACCATTTTTATCGGGAGACTTAGGGTAACACAGAATTGTAGAGCAACTGTTATTACCTTTTGACTTTCGATGTGTTTCTGCCTTCCAAATGAAAGACAATGTGTAAAAAAGAAGTCATTTTGAAAAATGATCTATAATTCTCATGCTAGTATGGGTACTCACAATTTCGGAAATGTGCAAATATATACTGTTTCTAAACTCTATATTTTGTTCCTATTTCAGAAATACATAGGTGTCTTTCATACCGATTTTTCCATGTATATATTTTCCCAAATGAATTGCTCTATACCCGGTACATAATAAAAAACCATTTCAAGACGCTGCTCAGTTATTGGCTCAGGGTTCGTCAGGGTCTTGGTGAACCTACAAGTCCTATATATCCCCACAACCAGAAATGTCCAGCGGATGTAACAGTATATTGCTTTTAAACAGCTCTCATAATTTGAAGAAGTTACAGGTGAAAACGTTGGCACAAATGGCTGCTTTTTTCAACTAATTTTCAATTTTTCCTATATTCAACTGTTAGTTTCTATAAAGAAACCTTGAAGGATCTACACAAATGACCCCTTGCTGAATTCAGAATTTTGTCTTCTTTACAAAAATGTATAGCTTTCCAGGATCCATTATTGCTTTCATTCCCATTTCTACCATTAACTGGAAGAAGGTTGAAAGCACAAAAATTAGCAAAAATAGGCTATGTCCCAGAAAAATGCCAAAACTGGGTAACACATTTTGGTTTCCCGACAAAAGTCTGCTTGTCCCTGAAAGCTGGGAAGATGGTGATTTCAGCACCACAACCCCTTTTTTGATACCATTTGCAGGGAAAAAACCAGATGCTTTCATCTGTAGCCCTTTTTTCCTATTTTTAAAAAAAAACACAAAAGTTTGCTGTATTTTGGCTAATTTCTGAGTCCCCTCCAGGGGAATGCACAAACCCTGGGTACCTTTAGAATCCTCATGATGTTGGAAGAAAAGGACACAAATTTGGCGTGAATACCTTATGTGGTCAAAAAGTTACAGGGGCCTAAGCGCGAACTACCCCAAATAGCCAAAAAAGGGCTTAGCACAGGGGGGGAAAAGGCCTAGCAGCGAAGGGGTTAAGACATGCACTAGACATTGGTATTAAAACAAAGTGTTTTCTGAAAAATATTGAGAGAGATTTGACACAGCCTGCATGGTAAGGTGCAGAGACTTTCATTAGTTCCTTACATAGAAGAATGATCTGCCCGTAATCCTTAAATCCCTTCCGGGTAAATACCAGATGACCTGTAGACAATCAAACATCACGAAATGGGGAATATATAGATAACCAGGGCACAGAAATAGAGCACTGGTTTGTTAAAGAGATTTATGGAAGGTATTCAAGCTTTTTAAATATTACATAGTTGTGGAAGAGGAGCCAATGGAGGTATCTAAGTTGCCAGATATGTGTTCCCTCCTAGGGAAGCCTATTATCAGGTG
This sequence comes from Calotriton arnoldi, assembly GCA_963921515.1. Lineage (NCBI taxonomy): Eukaryota > Metazoa > Chordata > Amphibia > Caudata > Salamandridae > Calotriton > Calotriton arnoldi. Next base: position 748,241 of record CAWUFW010008600.1, on the reverse strand, counting down.
GGCTGCTGTGTCCTTGATTAAATGTAATTGTCACTGGAGGTGGTTTGGAAGACACACATAAACTGATTTTCCATAACCCAAGCATGATAGTATTATGGACTCAGTGGTTGTGTTTCTTTTACCTTTCAGAAGAATCTGAAGGATTAATTGTTTTAACAATTCTGAGGATGATGAGCAGGATAATGCTAAATTTAATGTTTGTAAATGAAATTTTATCATTGAAATAGATACCAGGCTATTTAACAAGGTGAACAAGTGTAGGTAGGGAGCTCAGAGAACGGGCCACCACATTTCAGACTACAGTGAAGTGGATCCTCACAAAACTAATACCTCATTTATATCCAGGTTCAATTCCAGATGTCTCATTTGCATCCAATTTGCCACTGTCACTTAGGTCCTGATTATGAGTCAGGAATGGAGGCATTTCTATATGGAATTCTCTCCATCTGATTCAGAATTGGTCAGTGTTCCAGAACCTGGTTTTCCTGATTCTGATTTTTCAAGGCGTTATTTCGCCTGGAACATTTGCATGTGGTTTTGACTACAGCAGCAGCCAAGACTGACTACCCATTTTTTGTAGATCATAAATAGTAGCCCCTTTTATGGCGCTCCCAGAAGCCGAACTGTTATATGTTGTCATTTGAAGTTGGCACGAGTGCGTCTGCGCTCGTGCCTACTTCAAATGTCATCCCGCGTGGGATGTATTGTTTTGAAATGGATGCTGGAAACATAGTCATGGCGGGTGGCGGTTTGCGGCATTCATAACTGTACCTTTCTGGAGTTACGTGGAAATAAACAACGCTCTTCACAGCATCTTGTGTCTTCATCTCTTTTATTGGATTCCTGGTAACCAGAAGACTTTCTCTACACTGGCGACGAGGATGGGATGACATTTGAAGTAGGCACGAGCGCAGACGCACTCGTGCCAACTTCAAATGACAACATATAACAGTTTGGCTTCTGGGAGCGCCATAAAAGGGGCTACTATTTATGATCTACAAAAAATGGGTTGGGAATGGGTTTGTCTAAACCTCCAACTGCCAATGACAGCACTGCATCAAAAGCGGAAACAGAACGACGCTCTTCACAGCATCTTGTGTCTTCATCTCTTTTATTGGATTCCTGGTAACCAGAAGACTTTCTCTACACTGGCGACGATCGGGAGACGTTTCCCAAATATCTGCATTTTTTTTAAATTTTGTTCTTTTTCCGACTGCCGGCGTTCATTGAAGAGCTCATTCTGTTTCCGCTTTTGATGCGGTGCTGTCATTGGCAGTTGGAGGTTTAGACAAACCCATTCCTACGACGTTTGCAATTTTTATTGGAGGTTCGTACGTGTGCTCTGCTGCCATACGCACACCAGCTTTCAACCAAGTTCCTTTTCAGTCACGTTGTGTTTTACCATGAGTGCTGCTATTGGCTGATAAATTCTGAAGAATATAACTTTCCAGCAACGTCAACAGCGCTCAATTGGAGCATTAATCGCTGAGTATACCCATTATGTTCCCAATCTGGTGAGAACTAGCGGTGTAATAAAGCTCAGTTGTTCATCATCAAAAGAATAAACCCTTCACAGCGTGATTGCTTGAGGAGCTTCAGGTCAGTTTGGTTGTTTTTGCTTTCTTCTGTGACACGCACACGTATCATCACGCGTGTCAAATTAACAGGTATTTTAATATATTTTAAATCGTCTGTGACACGCACACATTGTCTCTTTAACTATTTCATCATCAAAAAGTTTAATTTTGGGTTCTGACTGTTACGAATACCCTGTAGGCAGTAATGTCTGGCATTCAGCCTCCCCCATCTTTCCTCTCATTGCCTGGTGAACCTCAAATTGAATGGGACATATGGGAAGCAATGTTTCTTGCTTATGTTGATGTTCTGGAGGGGGAGGAATGTAAAGCAGACAGGAAACTAGCCTTACTTAAACATTGTCTTGGAGGAATAGCCCTCAAAGAATACAAAAATTTACCTCCGTTACCCAATGCATCTGGTTTAAATGTGTACGAAATCGCATCTAAACAACTTTCTATTCGCTATGGGAAGAAAATCAACATGGTCATGGAGAGATTTAAATTCTATTCAAGGAAGCAAAAACCTGATGAATCCATTGACAACTATGTATCAGCTTTGAGAGCATTGGCAGTTACATGCGATTTTGAACACATTAACTATGACCAAGTTTTGAGAGATCAAATTCTCATGCGCACCAACAACAACAAAATACAAGAAAGGTTGTGGACCACCTCAGATATGTCTCTCAATGCGGCTATTGAAATAGCAAAGTCTATTGAACATTCAGAAAAGTTTGTTGATGAAATCAGATCGAGCGATAAAACTGATATACATGTTGTCAACAAGGAAAATGACAAACAAAAAAATTTTACAACCCAAAAGAACGAAAGTTCTCAAAAAACTGAAACCAGAAATAGATGGCAAAAACCTGACACCAGGTGGAACAATGTTTATTGTTTTAGATGTGGTAGTAGTTATCATCTAGGAAATTCAAAGTCATGTCCTGCCTTAGATAAGGTGTGTGCCAGATGTAACAAAAAAGGGCATTTTCCTAGGGTTTGTAGATCGGCTCCAAGAAGAGTCAATGTTATACAAGAACATGAAGAGTCATGTGATAATGATTTTGATGTAAATACTATACTTTGTGTAACTAAAGGGATAAGCACTGCAAAATTTCCTTCATGTAATGTTACTATTAATGGAAGTTCTATCAATGTACTAGTAGATTCTTGCTCATGGTGTACCATTTTGCCTCAAGCCCTTGTTTGCTCTAATTGGCCTAATATGGAACTTACACATCCTGACATTTCACCAAGTGGTTATACTGGTCATAAACTTCAACTCATTGGGTATTTTATTGCTGAGTTAACCTTTCATGAACGCAGCACACGGGGGAAAATTTATGTTACTAAAGTAGGGCAATCACTTCTAGGCTGGCCACATCAGGAAAAACTAGGAATCAAATTAGATCCTAATGCTGATCCTCCTGTATATTCTGTAGATGTGATTACCACAAAACCAATCTTGGTCAAGTCTAATGATTCTTCACTGGTTTCAAAAATAAAAAATGACTTTCCTACATTATTTAGTAACAAACTAGGTGAGTACAAAGGTTTTAAACATCGCATAAAAGTACATGCTAATGCTATACCAGTACGCCACAAGGTAAGAAACGTTCCTTTGTCCTATAGGAACAAATTGAAAGAAATGCTCCATGATATGTGTAATAAGAAAATAATTGAACCGATAGAGTCATCTCCTTGGGTTTCACCAGTTGTTATTTCCATTAAATCTGGAGGAGATCTTCGTTTGTGCATAGACTTACGCAGTCTTAACAATGCTATTTGTGTGGATTCTCATCCCCTTCCCAATCTGCATGAAATGGTTTCCACATTAGCTGATGCACGTGTTTTTTCGTGTCTTGATCTAGCTAGCGCTTATCACCAGGTTCTTCTTCATGAAGAATCAAAAGACTTGACTGCATTTATAACACCAGAGGGTTTGTACAGATTTTGCAGGATGCCTTTTGGTTTGGCTAGTGCAGCTTCTGTTTTTCAAAGACTAATGAAAGAAACCCTGGATGGTCTTACTGGAGCTATAGCATTTCAAGACGATATTTTAGTATTTGGGAAAAATGAGGACGAACATGACCACAATTTAGTCAAAGTTCTGAATGCTTTATCAAATAAAGGTCTAACGCTCCGTGCAGACAAATGCAGATTCAAAAGGCAAGAAGTGGAATACTTGGGACACAGTATCAGCGGAGATGGAATTAAACCTAAAATGTCACATTTGGTGAACATCAGTAAAGCTCAATTCCTGAAAACAAGGAACAATTGGTTGCTTTTTTGGGCTTAGTGGAATTCTATGCCAAGTTTATTCCCAATTATGCAACTGTAATTGAACCATTTAGAAATCTGTAAAAAAAAATGTGAAGTTTAATTGGACTGATACTATGACTGTAACGTTTTCCACTGTTAAGGAGATGATTATTAAGGCTCCATGTCTCAAACCTTTTGTTATTGGCAAGAATTGTATTGTGATGGTAGATGCAAGCAATTGTGGACTTGGTGCAGTACTGATTCAAGAGGAATGGGGTAAGGAATGGATTGTAGCATATGCTTCAAGAACATTGCGAGAGTCTGAACGACATTATTCTGTAATTGAAAGAGAGCTATTAGCGTGCGTGAGGGGTGCTGAACATTTTAGACCATTTTTATGGGGGACAAAGTTCACCATTAAGTCTGACCATAAGCCTTTGGTACATATATTATCACCTGGTGGTGGACGCACACTGTCTTCAAGGTTGGCCAGACTTTCCTCTAGACTACAAAACTTCCAGTATGTGTTGGAGTATATTCCTGGCAAAACTAATGTTCATGCTGACTGTATGTCAAGATTACCTCTTCCGTGCATGGAATCAGACAGTGTTGATACTGATGAATGTGAAGTGGCACATGTTGTGCGCGATGTGAATTTGTTGTTCAATGAGAATTCCATTATCCAGGAGCAATTGTGGAATGAAGAAATGGGGAAGGATCAGGAACTTAAAGAAGTGAAGAAGTTCATATTGGAAGGTTGGACAGAAGAGAAGGAACTCATAGGGAGTTTGGTCAGTTATTTCAAGGTTCGAGATGAATTGGCCATAGAGAATGATATTATTCTGAGGGGGATAAATTCATTCCACCTTTTGGTCTCAGGAAGATGTTTGTTGATATCATGATGGGCATTTTGGTATCTCTATCACCAGGAGACGCTTGAAAGATAGCTTTTGGTGGCCAGGGATAGATTCATATGTTGAGCATCAAGTGAGACTTTGTAATTTGTGTGCTAACAGTGATAAGTCAGCTAAAGCTTTAACTGCTATTCCACAACCCGTGGATTTACCTGCTGCACCGTGGAGCAAATTGGGTATTGACATAATTGGCCCATTTAGTATTTTACCGCATCAACATTCTTTTGGTATTGTGCTAATGGATTATTTTTCAAAGTGGCCTGAGATTAAGATGGTCAGAGAAGTTACTTCTGAAGCCATTATACAATTTTTGGATGATATTTTTTGTAGGGAAGGTATTCCTCAGGAGCTTGTTACTGACAATGGACCACAATTTGTTAGCAAACAGATGGAAGATTATTTGTTGAGATGTGGTATTGCTCACAAAAGGATTTCAGTTTTCCACCCAGAAGCAAACGGTCAAATTGAGAGATTTAATAGGGTTGTCAAGGAAGCTATTCAATTGGCTGTCAAAAGTGGGTTGTGTTGGAACAAGGCTTTACAATCCATGTTGCTATCTTACAGAACATCACCTAATGCGGTTACTTTGTTGAACCCTTTTGAATTATTGAGAGGTCGCAAACCTAGCACAAAATTGGTTCCATGGTGGCTAAAAAACAAGAACAAAACACAAACAGAATTTGCTGAGATAGACTTCAAGGAAATCCGTCGTAAAATGGATGCTTACAAAACCAAAATGAAAGATGATCTGTTAAAAAATAGGACTGTCAGGAATGTTTTTGTTCAGGTTGGAGAGTTGGTACGGTTGAAGAAAGGCTGTTCTGTACGTAAGGGATTATCTAATTGGTCGGATCCGATGTAAGTGGTGGAAGTGTTTAAGAATGCTGTACGAGTGGAAGATGGGAGTGTTTGGAATTTTAATAGAGTTTCAATTTATAAAGGCAAAAGGGAACTTTGTGATAACACTTCTTCCAATGTATTTCTGGATGTGAATGAAAAACCGGTGAGCAGTTCAAGCACAGAATCACCTAGTGGTGAACAATGTATATCTGCTTCAACATGTCCTACCAGAAGCTCAAGGATTCGCAAATTACCTAGTAAATTCAAAGATTTTGTGCTTAACTAATATGCTCAATATTTATTTATTTATTATTTTGTTAAATAAAAGGGAGGAGGTGTGTTATATGTTGTCATTTGAAGTTGGCACGAGTGCGTCTGCGCTCGTGCCTACTTCAAATGTCATCCCGCGTGGGATGTATTGTTTTGAAATGGATGCTGGAAACATAGTCATGGCGGGTGGCGGTTTGCGGCATTCATAACTGTACCTTTCTGGAGTTACGTGGAAATAAACGACGCACTTCACAGCATCTTGTGTCTTCATCTCTTTTATTGGATTCCTGGTAACCAGAAGACTTTCTCTACACGAACCAAGAAGGAATCGGGTAGCATGATAAGCATATACCTATACATGGACTGACTTACACTTTTTTCCGGCCTTGTCTGCAACGTACGCTGTTTCTTTCATAGCATCCCATCAGATGGTGGCCTCCTGAAAATTTTTCGCATACCAACCTGCTGGTAGGGAATCTGGGACATGGGTGCTGCTGCATGGAGTTGGTGGCAGTGTTGTATCAGCAGCAATCCAGAGGAAGAGCCAATCAACAAGACAGTAACCAAGACAGCATCGCTCTGTATCCAGCAATAAACCTGGCTTACATGCCGCTGCCACCAGCAAGCTAGCATGCAACCAAGGCACCTCTCGGATGCCAGCAGGCAGCTCAAACGTACAGCTGGCCCGGCTGTCTGCCTAGCTCCTGGCCGTACAATGCATCGGCTCTGGGTTGTGGCTGGCATCATCATAGTTGAAGAGAACCAGATCCTGACGTCAACCCAGCAGAGTGTCAGTTTCCCTATTAAAGGAGTACAGTCAAAACTGACATTAACACTGGCAACAGTAACTGTCCTAGTCATTGTGAAGGTGACTGGCAAAAATATGATGTTTGCGCAGATGCAATTGGGGAACCTCAACAAACTAAGGCTGAAACTCAACAAATTGTTGCAGAGTTTGAAAACGCAGGAGAAAAAAACGCAAATAAAAATATGGAAGGTGCTCCTGATGATGGTAATACTAACAATAGCAGTGATTATAACACTGCTGACTCATATAATATGTTAAACAATACACCACCTCCATGGGAAAGGGATAGAGCTCTAACATCAGAGCAAAAGGATCATGAGAAGATAAAACTTCTCTATTAGCACCGCAGGCACCTGCGTCACTCAAGTCGCATAACACAAGTCAAACAGAGGGAGCAGATGATGAAGTGCAAAGGAATATTAGTTGAGCTTCTGAGTCAATGGTCTCTGAAAGTTAGTGGTGGATACAGGTCTCAGAGGGGGCAGTGGTGGTGATGGAACCAGTGCCACATCCCTCTGACAAGTTGAATAGGAGAGGTCATCTCAATGTCCTCTGAACCACCCTCCATACTGACAATCACTGGCTCATCCTCATCACTGTCATTTTCCACATTTCTAAGGCTTTCGGGAACTTTCCTCTACCATTGTGTCTCGTGGTGGGTCTCGGTCTCAACCGGGGTCCAATCCATATCAAGATCATCATGAAGGGGCACTTGGAGAAGATCGTGTAGCAACCTTTCTTTTTCTATCTGGAGATCGTGAAGCCAATGGTTCAAGAGCTACATCTTGCTCAGCAGGAAGCTTAGCTTCCTGTTCTGCTCCTACTTCAGGAAGAATTGCTGCTGGCTGCGACTCCTGTTGTCCACTTTGTTCAGTTTCCTTCGATGATTTGGTACTTTGTCACTGATACAAATCCATTTCAGACTCACTATTCGTCACCATGAATGCAGTGGCTGCAGTTGATGCAGGAGTGCTGCTTCCAACTTTTTTCTGCCTGCAGGAAGGTGCGGCAGACACACCACGTTTCCTGAAAAAGGTGAAAGGTGGCACGCCAGTGGTAGCAATCTCCTTCTTCTCCTCTTCACTGGCCACTTTCTTGGCAGGAACACCTTTCTTTGGGGCCATCTTCAAGCTCTTTCTGATGGCACTTAGCTGCACAAACAGAAACAGAGGAGGACTCAGGTGGTGTCACTTTGTACCGGCCTTCTGTCTGGCAGTACTGTGGGTGATGTCTCTTGTGCACCTAAAAGCAAACAAACAAAAAAAACATTCAGTGAAAAGTGGCATTTTTGCAGTTTGAATATTCATACAGACAATATAATTTAGTGAGTTCATCCCAAATACTTAATAATAGTGTATGCATTCCATTCCATTCCAATTCAAACCATAACATAATATTTCAATAACAACATACAGATTTCAAAGTTTGCTTTATGTGCCTCTAAGGCTTATGTGACAGCTGTGTCAGGCAGGGGCTGCAGGGAAAAAAGGAATAATCCTTAAAAAAAATGAATGCTATTAAGGGCTATGCATCTTTTTCAATTTTAATCATCCCGACAAGGGTTAGCTAAGGCACTCAGCACTCTCCTAGACGCGGCGCGCCTGCTTTTAGGACCTCACTTCCTTGGCGCACCCCTATTTTTCACCTCATTCTAGTATAGTACCACCACCACCAGGGAAGGGGAGGAGGGAGGGTGGGGGGGGGGCTATATTTGGTATTTTTTTTTTTTTGTTCCATTTAAGGGGTTGTTTCTCAGGTTGAATGTTCAAAAACAGACGGTGTCTCTTTTGGGTTGCAGGGAGGTTGTGGTAGACCTAGCGATATGTGAAAATGGACTACAACTAGCTGAAAGTCTTGACTCTGGGTCTTGTACACCCCACTGTATTCATGGCGTTGTATTTGCTTATGATGCTGAATAAAAAGACTTTTGATTAAAAAAAGAAATGAATGCTGATTGCACCTGTGGCAGACAGGGGGTGCAGGAAAAAATGAAATAATCCTTAAAAATGAATGGTTTTGTGCGTCTATGGACTAAGAGACCTATGGCAGGCACGGGGTGCAGGGGAAAATGGAATCATCCTTAAAAAAACGAATGGGGTGTGCGCCTATGGCAGGCAGGGGGTGCAGTGAATAATGGAATAATCCTTAAAAAAATTAATGCTGGTGTGCATGTGTGCCTATGGCAGGCAGGGGGTGCCGGGGATAATGGAATAATCCTTAAAGAAATGAATGTTGGTGTGTGCCTATGGCCTAAGAGACTTATGGCAGGACGGGGTTGTAGGGAAAAATAAAAATAAAGTTAAAAAAATAATCGCTGGTGTCTTGCTTGGGACTCTGAGAAATCCTTTGGGAGGCAAGGAGGTGCAGGTGAAAATGGAAAAAATGCATTTAACGTTATATAAACACTGTACATATATCCAACAATCATCCTCAAACACATTAACCTGATATCAAGGAAAAAAGTTAAAAAAATGAACAACAAAAAAAGGCATAGCCCTCTTTTTTCAATGCCACTGGAAATGTCTTCGAAATGGCTTTAAAAGCTGGAAAACAACACACTGGCTGGCTACACAAAATGGCCGCCAGCCACATGTTCAAACAACAAGCAAGGAAACATCGACAATAAAGAACACATGCAGGCCTATGGACACTGACTACACAAAAAGGCTGTCGGCCACATAGCATTGAGAACAAAAACAAAATGGTGGCAAATAGCAAACACACAGAGACTCATACATACCCTCTGGCCAAACAAAAAAATGGCCACTTGGCCAGCAAACAAAGGAGGCATAGTAAACAAAGAAGAAAACACTGCCATTAATTCAGCAGTGCCAAAAACGAAAATTAAGTCAGCTATAAAAATTTCCCAACAACACATATTCTCTCAAGCCATCAAAATATTACCCCACCAAAATACACTTTTTGCCGAAATGTGAAACACAAATAAACACATTTTGCATTTAATCCAATGCTATTCCTAAATCATAGATGTTTTAAAACAACATACGCCACAGAAACAGTTGTTTTATATACCCAATACATATTACAGGCTGGACAGCCTGTGCGCAGACTGGGCCACATGGTTAAATAAATGAATAGTGCAAATTTCACAAACATGGATAAAAAGTGCTCAGCTGTGCAACCTCTTTCCCTTATAAACTTCACCTAAACAAAATTAACAGAATATACAAGTCAACAATCCAAAAAGCTAAAAAAAAGGGTACTATTCTGAAAGAATTCACAATGCTAAATGTGAAAATAAAGAATTTTATAAAATTCTCACAAAATTTAGTAAACTTAAATGCACAGGAGGAACTCAGGGGCATATTAGCAAGACCCACGTTAAAATTATCGCCGTTTTAGCGGCAGGAAACTGCCGCTAAAACGGCGATAATGGGCTTGCTAATATGCGTCATAGAATTCCAATAGAAGCCCAGGTTAGATGTGCAGGACATCTAACCTGGGCTTCTATTGGAATTTCATAACGCATATTAGCAAGCCCATTATCGCCGTTTTAGCAGCAGTTTCCTGCCGCTAAAACGGCGATAATTTTAACGTGGGTCTTGCTAATATGCCCCTCAATTCCATGATTCAGGAACTTACTTACAAACTGGCAAATCATTAGACACCCAAAGCAGACGTGTTAAAACAAAGGAAAATCACCAGCGCTAAACCATTTCCAACAATCCTCTCCATGAGTAGGCAACCCAACCTCTGCATTCCTTCAAACAACCATCACAAAGTGAATTTATTGATCTGGTCAAAGCAAGTAGGCCAGCCGGCTGCCCTTCTGCCCCTTGTCCACCACAAAGCTTCAAGAACATTCTTTTAACTACCTCTGCTGCCACAGCAGTAAGAAAAATCATCAACAATTTCCATAAGACTTCAAAAAAGGCATACATACGCCCATTATTAAAGAAAACACACTTGGACCTGCATGACCGTAACAACCACAGACCAATTACAAATGGACCTTTCCTGGGCAAATTGATCGAAAGAGCAGCAATCACACAGATATCACAATTCATTGAAGATAACTCCTTACTTTCCGAATAACTCTAGGAGGAATAACATCAGAATTCGGGGGGTGGCTGAAGGAATGGAGAGGATGGATATTAAATCCTTTGTAATAACTGAAAAGCAGCTTCCCACAAGAGGTCACCTTGGTTAATCTTGAGGTAGAAATTCAGCAAGTGCATAGGGACCCCTTCATAATGCATTCTGGGCTTAAAAAACCGCGAAAGATTCTGGTGACTTTTTTATCCTACACTGTGAAGGAGAAATTTCTAGGTTTAGCTTTGAAGGAAAAATCTTTGCCAGCGTTTGGGGCTGCCTTTAGGATCAGGTCAGATATCTCAAGGAGACAGCAGATAGACAGTGGGAATTGGGAAATAGAAGGGAGGAGTTAAAGAGGCTGAGAACAAGTGTACAACTGAGGTTTTCTGCTATTCTGAATGTCATGTGGTGGAATTAGATGCATAATTTTCTCGACCCAGGAGATGTAGACAATTTCATACCACAGGCTAAGAAAGGAGGGGGGAGTTCAGATAAATGAATGTGAGAGGACACTCCGAAGGGGACGAGCTCAAATAGGCACCAGGAATGCCTAGAAATATATATGCGCTCAATACAATGTCAGGTGGATCCATCTGACAGTCAGGGACTCGATCTGTCTGCCGCATTACGATGCGGTGGAACAGAAACTGTCGGAGGAAAGAACTTTGCCTCCGACAGGATCTACAATCCTGCTCGGGCGGCGGTCGTAAATCATATTCCCTTAATGGCAGTGGTGATGAGCAGGCACTGCCATCGGGATTATGATTACCATTTCCCACAGCCTTTTCATGGCGGTCCCACCGCCATTGAAAGGCTGTCGGAAACAGCATTTGGGGCCCCAAACAGGGCCCCCCTCCATTGTGGGCCACTTAAAATTAGCCCTGGCGCACATGTAGCGACCCACACACAGCCATGCATTGTGTGCCATTCAGAACATGGTGCATTGCACACGGTGCATGGATGTGCAAATATTGTCCTTTTCCATTGCGGCATGTGCTGCGAGCTTATACCCAGGCCGCAGCACAAGCCGCAATGGAAAAGGACAATTTCTGACTGCCACACCAATGGTTCTGTCATAATTTAGCAGTAGTTCCGACCGCCTACATGTCGGGCGGTCTTCCGACCGCCATGATGTGACTGCCACACCAATGGTTCTGTCATAATTTAGCAGTAGTTCCGACTGCCTACATGTCGGGCGGTCTTCCGACCGCCATGATGTCGGGAGGCGGTCCCGCCGCCCGGCATCATAATCAGGTCCATAGTTGGGAGGGTTTCCACAGAAGCGTGCACATGTGGTGGGGAGCATAGGGAATTTTTTTTTTAAAGTTTTGTACCCTCAAGTCAGGTAAAAAGACGTACAGGGATCGCACTAACCCCGGGCGGAGCAGGCGTAATGCCTCTACGCGGAGTTCCACGGAGTTGGAAAGAAACTCCGTGGAACTCCGCTCCGTTCAGCTCCCTCCCCCCTCCCAAATAATTATAACGTAAAAAAAAGGCACCTACCTGCCATGGCTGCCTCTTCCTCGCCATGGCCGCTCTCCTTCCTCGTCCTCGCCGTCCTTCTTCTCTGATAACCCCTACATTGTACGCCTTGCGCATGCGCACTCGCAAGACATACAACGTAGGGGTTAACAGAGAAGAAGGATGGCGAGGAGGAGGAAGGAGAGCAGCCATAGCGAGGAGGAGGCAGCCACGGCAGGTAAGTGCCCTATTTCTTACTTTATAATTACTTTTGCAGGGTGGAGGGGCCGGCTAACTACGCTCCGCCACGGAGTCGTAGTTTTGCCTAAACTCCGTGTTCGCAACGGAACGTGGAGTATGCAAACCTACGTAAACTACGCTGGCGGAGCGTAGTTTCCCGCCCGGGCTTAGAAAGCACCGAGTGGGAACATTGAGCTTGAGACAAAAGATGAGTACGGAAAGGGAAGGAAAAGGAAATTTAAGTAGGACGCAGGTTCTGGCAATTCTTTGTGGAATGTAAATGGGCTACGGGTAATAAAAAGGCAACGATTAATCTTTCAATACTAAATCCCAAATAATCATGCTCCAGGAAACTCATGTTTTGAGACAGAAATGTAGTGACCTCTTTGTAAAATAAAGATGGGTGCAGAATATGGTTGCCACAGATTAATCACACAGTACTAAAGGCATAGCCCAATTGTTTAAAGTTAAATCAGGGGTGGATTTAGTCTGGCACAGAACCGACAATAGAGGACGCTGGATAATTGCTGAAATAAAATTGCACCAAAATCTTTACACTTTATTGAGCTGTTATGGCACAAATGCTGATGATGTCACCCCTCTGACTTAACTTTTCTCTAATTTGGTTAACTTTAATGCCCCCATCATTTTAGGTGGGGATTTTAATGTTTTACTGTATAACAATATTGACAGATCCTGGGCATGGATTCAGATCAGTTCCCCAAAGATGAAGGTATACTTACTGGATATGGCAGAAAATTTTAATTTATACGATGTCCTATGTAGAATAAAAGGTAATTCCAGGTGTTATACTTTTCCCAGCAAAAAAAATGGTCATTATTCTAGATTAGACTACTTTTTCATGGATAGGAAGGAAATGGAGAAAGTAGTAGGGATAGAGCATCTCCCTATTCATTTGTCAGATCACACAGATATGCTTTTAAAAATTGAGCTGAAGGATTCTTACGGTGTTAGGAGGTGGACAGTTAATGGAAGGATCTTGCTGCTGGCAGATATAGTGGCAAAGATTCTGCATATCTTATCTTTATTTATCAGTAAATTGAGCGAGGGAAGAAAAAGTGCAACTTTTGTAATTAGAAGAGGAGATGGCGAAGTTAGAGGAGGTGCTAAAAGCTAATTTATTGAGCGAGGAGGAAAGGAAGGGGATGGCAAAAGTACTTGAGGATCTGCAATTAAAGTTTAGAGTTAAGGTGGGGGAGAAGGTGTTACAACAATGGGAAGCCAGTAGAGCTAGGGATATTGTACACTGGGAATGTTGTGGGAAATTGCTTGCTTGGAAATATAGGCTGGAAAGGAGTCGGAATTTCATCAGGAAGATCATCGAGGAGGACACAGGGACGACAACCGAAGAGAGTAGTAAGATCAAAGCTGCTTTTAATAAATGTTTCCAGGAATTATATACAGAAAATCTAGCAATAAATAAAGATGAATTAGAACTCTCGCTTCGAGAAAAACATCTCCCTGAACTGTCCAACAATCAACAACAATACCTGTGTCAAGAAATTACTGGCAGTGAAATCTTGGCAGCAATGAGAAGGTTAAAAAGAGGAAAGGCCACAGGGCCAGATGGGAGGCCCAGCAAACTTTATTCCACAATTTTGGATGGGATGATCCCAGTCAAGGTTTAGTTGTTTAACTCTATATTGATAGATGGGATGCCAATTCCGGAGTCGTGGAATGAAGCCGTAATTTTGCTAATTTTGAAGACCAGCAAGAATCCGTTATAGTGCCAATATTTCCGACCAATCTCGTTACTTAATTGTGACTATAGAGTTTGTACAAGTTTGCTAGCAGCTCGTCTGAATAAAGTGATGGGAAACCTCATACATTAGAATCAAAAGGGCTTTTTTCTTGGAAGAAACATGAGAGAACTCAATTATACTCTGATAGGCTCGAAAGATTTAGCTACAACTTTAGGGGCCCCACTCACGGTCGTGACCTTGGATGCCGCCAAGGCATTTGATCGTCTTAATTGGTGGTATCTCAAGGCTGTTTTAAACTACTTTGGCATAGGTAAAACCTTGATAGATACATTGTTTAAGATCTTTAGTGCTCCAATAGCACGGATTCTGGTAAATGACAGTCTGTCATCGCCAGTGAAAATAGAAAGGGGGACGAAGCAAGGTTGTCCTCTTTCCCCTATTTTTTTTTATATCTTTACATCAAACCTTTGGCCCAAAGTTTAAGATTAAATGAAGGGATAAAAACCCTTTGGATTAGGTCTTTACTCTAGGAAAATCTCTTTAAATGCCAATGATTTAATGGTTTATACTTCAAATGTACATTCTGCTTTGCTACATCTCATGACAGAAGCAAGGAACTTTGGTAAATTTGCTGGATATGAGATTAATGAAGAAAAACTGAAATAATGACTTGGAACCAGAGTTGTGGGGGAAATAATAAGTGTTGCTGAAATTAGATACTTGGGGATAAAAATAACTCACTATATAGGGAAAATTGCAGAGGTAAATATTGAAAAGACAGGCTGTGAGATATGAGAGTTGCTAAAAAGATGGCAGAATCTTCCACTCTGTATATGGTCGGATTAACCTAGTGAAAATGTCTTTTTTACCCAAGTTTAACTTCTTATTCTATAACATTCCATTAAGTTTAGATAAAAAGCTCTCCTGAAATTGTAAGGGAAAATAGCATCATTTATTTGGGCTAGCAAGGGAATACGTCTTTCCTGGAAGAAATTGAAGAGGAAAGCAGGGGTGGGAGGGCTAGGACTCCCAGACCTACAACTTTACTGCTGGGCCTTTCAGCTAAAAAACATACAAATGATTATACTATGCCCAGATGAGACCTTGTTAGGGGTAATGTTCAAGGCAATGCTTTCGGGCTTGCTCGAGGAAGGCTTCTCCTATAAATTTGGGGCACCAACATTTTTCAAAACGGTTAGACTGAAATGTCTACACGCAGCAGCAAGAATTTGGTATGTGATTAGATCACTTCTGGGTATTACCTATTACAGCAGGTTGTCCCCTATATGGGATTCCCCAGGAGCTCCGGAGTGCCTATTTGACAGTCTCGCAAAGCCATGGTAGCAGAGTGGTATTATCAGATGGGGGCAGTTCGTGGACGATGGGCAGGGGCTAACTTGGGATTATTGAAATAACAAGACAGAGGGGTTCTTTCCAGGTTTAAAATCTACCAAGTGAATATGTGGTTTAAAAGTCAGGGTTTCTCTGGTTCTGAATCAGGGCAAATGGAAATAGATCTCCAGGATCACCGGGTCATGAAGAACGTAGTCTGTTAGTACCAGTATCTACTGATGGCAGTGGATGATAAGATGAAAGTGCCATATTCTGCAAGGTACGGATACTTGCAGGATGCTGAGCTGGAAGAGTTATGGCATGTATCTTTATCTACACTTTACTTGGTGGTTAAACCTGCTGCACTAAGGAAAAATCACTTCTTTACCCTTCATATAATCTACAAGACCCCGATAAAATTGGGGAAAGTGGGGCCTCAAAATGCAAGCAGTATGGTAGCAGTGAGGCCATGTGCACATGTTTGCTACTTGCCCAAAACTGGAAGAATTTTGGATAGCCAAATTTTCTCTCTTTGGGAATCACCATGGAGGTAAGCACTGCTCTCATCATGCTTGGGATAGTGCAGCAGGACACGGGAGGTCTCTTTTCCCATGTAAAGCAAGTACTACCCTTGCCCGAGGTGCCCTCTCCAAGTTCTGGGCCTCAGAAGTGGGTTCTCCAGCTGTTTTGCTATAAAACCAACGCTTCGTTACCTTTGCACCGATCTGAAACAACGCATCGCCCACCAACACAGAGGCTGTTCGACGACAGTAGTTCTACAGCCTGCGCGGCCTGATGATGATGCTCTGCACGGCTCGACAACGATGCATTGACTTCACCTCAGCGAAGCAGCGATCCAACTACATGGAAAAGATCAACGCATCGTGCCCTCATCATCAACGCTTTGCTCCATCCATGGTACTTTCTGAGTGCGCCCTGCGTGGCCCGGTAGCCAGCCTGGCCTCCATCGTGATCGGCCTGAACTTTGGATCTGCACCGATCCCTCACAACCTCAAGTAGCCTTTTGACCGCTGGGGAATTCTTAGCACTGCTTTTGCATTTAATCTTTAAAAATTCATATCTCGATTTCTGCTGATTGGATTTTTGTCGTTTTGGTTTTATTTTGCTCAGATAAATATTCTCTATTTTTCTTAACCTGTATGGAGTCTTTTTGTGGTGTAATCATTGGGTTGCTGTGTGTGTGTGTGTTGCACAAGTACTTTACACATTGCCTCTTTAGATAAGCCTGACTGCTCTGTGCCAAGCTACCAGAAGGTGAGCACAGGTTATTTTTTAGTGTGCATCTAGCTTACCCTGACTAGGGTGGCGGTTCCTGCCTGGCATGGGTGCACACCTTAGCCAACCAGGAATCCCATTTCTATCACCGTACTTCACAAAAGCATGGGTCCCTCAAGGCTCTATCAGCTCACCCCTACTTTTCAACATCTACATGAAGTCATTACCGGCAATGATCAATGAATTTGAGCCACATGCTATAAATATGCTGATGGCACACAAATACTTCTTAAACTGGAAAGCCCCAAAGACATTGGAAACTCCAAATCTTAAGTTGCCTCAGAGCCATTGATCAGTAAATGACACAGAGCCACATCAAATTGAATGCTTTCAAAGCTGAAATATTCACATGTGGTGATTGGAAAAATTATAACCAACTTTTGCATCTGGCCTGACGATCTGGGAACATTTTCTAAATTATCTAAGTAAGTAAGAAACCTTGGAATTTCCATGGACTCCAAATTATCAATGAATGCCCAAGTGGACAAGTTAGCAAGATCAAGCTTCATTACTAAGAACAATCTGCGATGCATCTTACCCAACCTGGATTTCCACACAAGGTCTAAGCTACTATCTCTCTTGTACTGTCTAAACTTGATAACGCCAATGGCCTCTAACACGGATCATCTTTATCAACTATGAAAAGACTACAATGAATTCAGAACCCTGCTGTCAGACTACTCTTACATGTAAAGCCAAGAGCCCACATCTCCCCTGCCTTGAGGGCCCTACATGGGATACGGGTTGCCAGAAGATTCACCTTCAAGCTACTTTGTATCACCCCCCGAACCACTTTTCATCAGAAATAAAATCACCAAATACATACAACAAAGGAATCTCCACTCCAGATTGGCACCTCGCCTCGAAACCCCAGCATGCAAGAAAAAAAACATGGGTGGTACATCTTTCTCTGTTCAAGCAACCAAATTATGAAATTCATTAACCACAAACATAATAACCAAAGATAACTATCTTGTCTTTAGAAGAATAATCTTTCCTACATGACCACCACACTATTTCTTTCAAGAACCTTCGGAAGCTTGGGTCTGAATCGAGACTTTTTCATCTAACCTGGTGATCCGGGAAGACCAGATGGGTCGGCGTGTGGGCAATCTGGTCATCGCCATTGATCGGGACATGGCCGTACATCCCAGCCGCGGATCCCTGTTGTGCCCTCTCCGGAACACTCATAAGATAGCAGCTTCTCGGCTTGGAGGCTGAAGTGACATTCGATGTTCCATTGGTGGGTTGCTCTGCCACCTTGTCGGCCCTTTATGACATGGATGAGCACGCCATTCCTTCTGTATCCGATGGGAACACTCCACCGACTTTGACTCCTCAGACAGCTGATGACATTCTCTGAGCTGGAAGGATATCGCTTATTTACTACACTCACCCCCCCATTTTTTTGCCCTGGACCTTCCTCATCCACTCCGCTTGTGAACTGCGGGGTTTGGCAGCCTGTTCCCACTAGGCCGGGGCCCTCTCCGCTGGTTGCCTGCCTTACTCCACTCTGGACCCTCCCTCTACACTACCCTGTGCTGCCGCGCTTTGACCTGCCTTTCTTGTAGGATGGTGTGCTGTGCTTGTTTGGACGGTTGGCTTCTGCCTTGTGGCCCCCATGTTCTTGTTATGTTTTATTGTTTCTTGTTCAGTTCACATGTTTGAGGGGTCTAATTCGATGTAAGCATCCTCCTCACTCTGTTTCTGGGAGGGGTTCTGTTGCTCTTTGGGGTTTGAGTGTCCACATGCTATTCTTGTCTCTTGGTGGGAAATGGGAAGAGGGGTCTTTAGGGGTCGCCATGACACCTCAAAAATATACAGTCCTTGTTAGAAATGGGGGTCTCTAGTTGGCAATGGTATGCACCGTTGTCCCAAATAGGGGCCCTTCTTCCTAGTCAGGGTAAGGGGGATACACTTCTAAAATGACCCCTGCTCACCCCCTTGGTAGCTTAGCACAAGCAGACAGGCTTGTCTCAGAGGCAGTGTGTAAAGCATTTGTGCACACATACAGTAATACAGTGAAAACACTACAAATGGACACCACACCAGTTTAGAAAAATAAGTAATCTTTATCTAAACCAAACAAGACCAAAATGACAAAAATCCACAATACAGTAATAAAGATATGACTTTCAAAAGGTAGAAACAGTTCTGTTCAAAGCAAATTTCAGATGTGACACTTTCAACACAAAGTACCTTGGATGCGTCAAAATCAAAAGCAAGAACAGCCGCAGGGAAGGTGATGCGTCGGTTCCTTACATGCAGGGAAGGTGATGCATTGGTTCCTTACTCCAGGGAAGGTGATGCGTTGGTTCCTTACTGCCACGCAGGGGAGGTGATGCGTCGGTTCTTTACTGAAGGGGTGGTGATGCGTCAGTTTCTTACTGTGCGGAGAGGTGATGTGTCGGTTTCTTACTGTGGCCCCAGCGTCCTTGTAGACTTGGCGCCCAGGTGTGATGCGTGAGGATTGGGGATGAGTTGGTTCTTGATGCGGCGGCGGCTGCGATCCCACCATGTGTTGGTTCTTGCAGCCACACAGCAGGGCCTGCAACGGAATCAGTGCCGTGATCTTGGCCTTCGTAGATCGGTGCACTCGATTTCTCGAGTCGCAGGCAGGCGCTGTGTCAATTTCTTCAGTGGCACGATGACGATGCGTGGAAATTCTTCACGCACTGCGGTGATGCGTCGGAAACAGGTGCGGATGCGTCGCTTTCCAGCTCCCAACAGCAGGAACAACCTCCAAAGGCCCAGAACAGCAACAGGCACCTCTTGGCAGGTCAGAACTCCCATCAAGAGAGTTTAGGGGAGCTGGGGGTGCAGTCTTTGAATCCCTGAGACTTCAAAACAGGAGGCAAGCTCTACTTCAAGCTCTTGGAGATCTTCCTAAAGCAGGGGACACAGCACACAGCTAAGTCCTTGTCCTTTCCTTGGCAAGAACAGGCACTGCAGGCCAACCCCAGACAGCACACAGCAAAGGGGCAGTACTTCTCCTCAGTTTCTCCAGCTCTTCTCCTTGGCAAAGGTTCCTCTTGAATTCCAGAAGTAATCTAAAGTTCAGGGGTCTGGCCCCACTCTATAGCACAAAATCCTTCATTCTCTAGTGGCAGAGAAGCTCTTTGCCCAGCCAAAACCAGTTCTGTCCTCTCTGGTGCAGCTTCCTGGCAGGAGGTGGAGACAGCATTGTGTAAGACAGACCAGGCTCATTCAGGTGAAAGGAAATCTCCTCCCCCTACTCTAATGCAGCCCAGGTCTATTCAGCCCAGCCCTGACTAATCCAGGGAAGGCCGGACACACCTCAACCCCCCTAGTGGCTGTCTACAGTGAATGCACATCCCCAGCCCCTGTCACTCCAAAACCAGACAGTCAATACACAACCTAGCAGAGGCACACAGCATGGCTAAGCAAGAAAATACTTACTTCCTAAAAGTGGTATTTTCAAACACAGAATGTAAAAATCATCCTCACAAAAAGATGCATCTTTATACTCTGATTTCAGGCATACTAAACTTTATCTTCCTATCTTGTCCCAATGGGAAGTTATATTTATAAGATGTTATAAATGAACTCCCATTCTATCCTATGGGACAGATAGCCTTTCAATAGTGAAAAACGAAATTGGCAGTATTTCACTATCAGGATATGCCACCCACATCAGGACATGTCCTACCTTTCACATACACTGCACCCTGCCCACAGGGGTACCTTGGGCCTACCTTAGGGGTAACTCACACATAAGAAAGGGGAAGGTTAGGGCCTGGCAAGTGGGTGTACTTGGCAGGTTGACATGGCAGTACCAAACTGCGCACAGACACTGTAGTGGCAGGTCTAAGTTACATTTACAGGCTGCTTATGTGGGTGGCACAATCAGTGCTGCAGGCCCACTAGCAGCACTTTATTTACAGGCCCTGGGCACACACAGTGCACAGTACTAGAGACTGACTAGTAAATCAAATATGCCAATCATGGAATCACTAATCCATAACAACAATTTACAGGGAGCACTTGCACTTTGGCACTGAACAGCAGTGGCAAAGTGCCCAAAGCATCTACACCAGCAAAAACAAAGTCCAACACACAGCAAAATAACAGGAGGCAAAGGCAAAAATACAGGGGAAACCCACGCCAACAATGTCAGGTCTAACAGTCCTCTCTTGGAATATCCATGGTATACATACACTGGTCAAACGCTACTTCATACATGCATTTCTCAAGCAGAAGGGAGTCCACTTAGCCCTGCTACAGGACTCTCATATCACTAATTTGGAAGGGCTTAAACAGCAGAAGTGATGGAGGGGACAGGTCTTTGCCACCGACTTCTCGGCATATGCCCTGATTTGGGTGAGGACACTGGAGGTGTTACACTGGGACGTTGACTTAGAGGGCAGGTATGTGCTCCTGGAGGCACGCCTGAATGGTAATCATATCCCGCTGGGGTGCATTTAGCACCCAATACTGATCAGTCTTGGTTCCTGCTTCACCTCTCTTTGGTTCTATCGCTCTGGGCTCATTTGCCTTGGTTGTTGGGGGGCAATTTTAATGCAGTCCTGGATCCCGCCCTGGACCGCTTTCACCCTCCACCCCCATAGTTGCTAATGCGGCGAGTCTGCAGGCCTGGCTGCAGCAGTGGGAGCTCTTGGATGTCTAGCGACACCACAATCCAGGCATTCACCTCTACTTGTTTTACTCCCATATGCATAGCGTCTAGGTGTGAATGGATCGCATGGTGTGTTCTCACACCCTCTGCCCCTTTATAAGGTCTCCAGATTATTTTGGGAGGGAACTATCGGATAATAGCCCTCTGGTGGCGGACCTCCATTGGGGTTGGATTTCCTCCCCCATAGCTACTTGCCAGTTTTCCCCTGGGTTCCTGGAGGACCCTTTTTTCACGACACTCTGGCCACTAAAATTCTGGAATTCTTTAATTATAACGAAGGCACAGCCTCTTCCCCAACTGTCGAATGGGAGGCCTTCAAGGTTGTGTAATGGTGTGAGAGTACACAGGTGATAGTTAGTGTCTGCCCTGTGATTTTTTGTGAGCTGGAGATGGCTGAGCGCGAATATATAGGCGGGCAACAGAGGATCCTCTCCTTCTGCCTACCTTGGCCTCTCTCCATAAGACAGAGGCCTGGCTGCTGGAATGGCTATGATGCTTGGACTTTGTGTCCTACACTGCCAGAATGCATGATGAAGAGGGTGACAGGTCGGGTGAGCTGTTGGCCTGGCTGGCCTACAGGGACACTAGACAGGATCCAGTGCTTAAGCTCTGTGCCCCTGACAGGGGTGTCCTCTGCTCCCAGCAGCATATTCATGAGGCCTTTACGGCCTATTATACTGATCTCTATCGCCCCACCCCAGACCCCCCTCCACAGGCCTTGGGGGAATTTATGACCTCTGCACAGCTTCTGCGGCTGACCCCGCTTGAGTGGGTGGACCCTGATGCCCCCCTCACAGTCCAGGAAGTTTGTGCTACCAGTACGGCTCTGGTCTCTGGTGAGACTTCTGGGATGGATGGCCTTCCGGCTGAGTTTTTTAAGCCCTTTTAGGGAGAGTTGACCCTAGACTCTTCCAGCTCTATGAGGGGGAGTCGACTGCTGGATCCCTCCCGACGACAATGTGTGAATCCTCCATAGCTTCACCTTTTAATCCGGGCAAGGACCCCTTGGACCTGGCGTCTTATCTCCCTATTGTGGACTACAAGATCTTGAGCTTGCTCCTGGCCAGGAGGGTCCAATCGTTGCCGCCACATTTAATCCATAGTGAGCAAAATGGATTTATTCCGGGAAGGTACACCTCTTTTTGTACTTGTCGGCTGTTTCGGGATATGAAGGTGGTACAGACCCACTGGATTAGGGCAGTGGCACTGGTGCTGGACCTCCGTAAGGCCTTTGACTCCCTCAACTGGGATTACCTTTTTAAGGTCTTGCAGAGGTTCGACCTTGGCCCCTACATTACTAAGCTTATCCAGCTCCTCTGTACCTCCCCTACAGCTCAGACCTGTTTGGGGGGGTGATATCAGGACCCTTCGTGGCTGGGAGTGGCACCAGCCAGGGCTGCTCTCTTTCGCCCCTGCTCGTTGCCGCTAGACTGGGGTGTTCCCTTGCATGACGGGACCCATGTGGCTTCCTTTTACGCAGATAATGTCCTGCTCTGTCTGCAAGATGTAGACTCTGACCTTTCTGCAGTTGCTTCCCTCCTGGCTGACTTTGGACGTGTGTTGGGACTTAGGGTCAGTTGGGATAAATCCTGTCTGTTCCCACTTGTTGCGGGATTGGAGCCCAGGGCTGTGGATCTGGGAGGGGGACAGGCTTGCTGGGAACCTGCTTTTGTCCACTACTTGGGGATCAAGGTATATCACAGAAGTCCAGACCTTTTAGAGGGGAATGTGACTGCAGCAGTGGCCTCGATTTGCTCGTCCATCCCCATCTGGACATTGCTCCACCTGTCGGTCTCTGGCAGTGTAGCAATTGGAAAATGCAAACACAAGGAGATGATGGTCTGAAAAGTTTCAGCGCTGCGTCCATCATCTCCTTGTGTTTGCTTTTTTCGTCCTAAGCTGGCAGGGTATGCCCAGACGTGGGTCCCTCGCTCACTTTGCCACTGGATTCAAGCTAGCCTGGCTGATGAAGGGTGTTACCCAGAAACCGGTCCCAGGATGCTTGTTTCCGGTTCAGGGAAGACCTGGCTCGGAAGTTCGGGCTAGACTGTTCCCATGAGGCACAGGGTCAAGACTGATTTGCATATAGCTGGGTCTGAACTGAGGGGGCGAAGTGAGCTAAAGAATGATGATGGATTCAACCCAGCTCTGTGACTGGGGGTGAGTGTCTGAAACGTTTCAGCGCTCCGGCCATCATCTCCTTGTGTTTGCTTTGTTCGCCCTAAGTTGGCAGGCTATGCCCAGACGTGGGTCCCTTGCTCACTTTGCCACTGGATTCAAGCTAGCCTGGCTGATGAAGGGTGTTACCCAGAAACCGGTCCCAGGATGCTTGTTTCCGGTTCAGGGAAGACCTGGCTTGGCAGTTCGGGCTGGACTGTTCCCATGAGGCACAGGGTCAAGACTGATTTGCATATAGCTGGGTCTGAACTGAGGTGGCGAAGTGAGCTAAAGAATGATGATGGATTCAACTCAGATCTGTGACTGGGGGTGAGTGTCTCAAAAGTTTCAGCGCTCCGTTCATCATCTCCTTGTGTTTGCTTTGTTTGCCCTAAGTTGGCAGGGTATGCCCAGACGTGGGTACCTTGCTCACTTTGCCACTGGATTCAAGGTAGCCTGGCTGATGAAGGGTGTTACCCAGAAACCGGTCCCAGGATGATTGTTTCCGGTTCAGGGAAGACCTGGCTTGGCAGTTCGGGCTGGACTGTTCCCATGAGGCACAGGGTCAAGACTGATTTACATATAGCTGGGTGTGAACTGAGGTGGTGAAGTGAGCTAAAGAATGATGATGGATTCAACCCAGATCTGTGACTGGGGGTGAGTGTCTGAAAAGTTTCAGCGCTCCGTCCATCATCTCCTTGTGTTTGCTTTGTTCACCCTAAGTTGGCAGGGTATGCCCAGACGTGGGTCCCTTGGTCACTTTGCTACTGGATTCAAGCTAGCCTGGCTGATGAAGGGTGTTACCCAGAAACCGGTCCCAGGATGCTTGTTTCCGGTTCAGGAAAGACCTGGCTTGGCAGTTCGGGCTGCACTGTGCCCATGAGGCACAGGGTGAAGACTGATGTGCATATAGCTGGGTCTGAACTGAGGTGGCGAAGTGAGCTAAAGAATGATGATGGATTCAACCCAGATCTGTGACTGGGGGTGAGTGTCTGAAAAGTTTCAGCGCTCCGTCCATCATCTCCTTGTGTTTGCTTTGTTTGCCCTAAGTTGACAGGGTTTGCCCAGACGTGGGTCCCTTGCTCACTTTGCCACTGGATTCAAGCTAGCCTGGCTGATGAAGGGTGTTACCCAGAAACCGGTCCCAGGATGCTTGTTTCCAGTTCAGGGCAGACCTGGCTTGGCAGTTCGGGCTGGACTGTTCCCATGAGGCACAGGGTCAAGACTGATTTGCATATAGCTGGGTCTGAACTGAGGTGGCGAAGTGAGCTAAAGAATGATGATGGATTCAACCCAGATCTGTGACTGGGGGTGAGTGTCTGAAATGTTTCAGCGCTCCGTCCATCATCTCCTTGTGTTTGCTTTTTTCGCCCTAAGTTGGCAGGGTATGCCCAGACGGGGGTCCCTTGCTCACTTTGCCACTGGATTCAAGCTAGCCTGGCTGATGAAGGGTGTTACCGAGAAACCGGTCCCAGGATGCTTGTTTCCGGTTCAGGGAGGCCTGGCTTGGCAGTTCAGGCTGGACTGTTCCCATGAGGCACAGGGTCAAGACTGATTTGCATATAGCTGGGTCTGAACTGAGGTGGCAAAGTGAGCTAAAGAATGATGATGGATTCAACCCAGATCTGTGACTGGGGGTGAGTGTCTGAAAAGTTTCAGTGCTCCGTCCATCATCTCCTTGTGTTTGCAATTGGAAAATGATCATCCTCCCCGGCCTCCTTCATAATTTTGTAAACCTATCCCTTTCCCTCCATCGTTCCTTGTTTTGGGGTTTACCTGCCCTGCTGGGGGATCTCTTCTGACATGGATCATGCAGGCGGGTGGCTATTGTGAAGTTCCAGCTCCCTCTGGAGCAGGGGGGCCTTGGGACACCTAACTTGGAATACTATTATCTGGCGGCCCAACAGCAATGGCTCTCCTATTGGTTGGCTGGCTGCTGTTTGGCGAATCCAGGGATGTATAGCTTCCTATTCCAAGGACACTTCTCCTTCACCTTTTTCACACCCAGACTCGAGTTTCCCCAGACTTCCCTTTTCTCCCGAGGGTTGCTTTGATGTGTTTTAGATGCGCACTCCGTCTCACTAAGCACATCCTTCCATATGCCCCAGCGCCCCCATTGCTCGGGATTCCCCTGCTGGAGGACCGGCTTACCGGGGGCCATCGACGGAGTTGGGAGGAGGCTGGTGTTACTTGCTTGGGAGACCTTCACACCGGAGGGCAGTTACTGTCATTCGAGGCACTCGTGGTGCAGTATGCCTTACCTGAAGGTCAGTTTCTTCTTTATGATGTCCTACGAAGGGTGTTGGAGGACACCAGGGTGGGTCTGGGCCCTGAACCAGATACTCACCAGCTCCTGCAAACACTGCACACTATGGGTGGGAGCCGTAGATTAATTACATGGCTTACGAGGGCTCTTCTTACGCACACAAAGGCTTCCCTGCAGTCCTTGAGGGAGACACAGGAGGGGGAGTTTGGTAGACCACTCCGGGATAGGGAATGCAAGAGGGCACTGGCGTATCCAAGGCGGATGTCCCATAATGCCCGCCTTAAGCTCATCCTATTCTATATTCTCCATCGCGCATATCTCTCCCCGCAGAGGATTGGACGGATCTTTCCTGGTTCCTTCGATCTTTGTCCTCTATGTGGTGCCCGGACGGCAGATCTAAAACACCTTGTCTGGGATTGCACACAGTTACACACCTATTGGCTCTCAGTATTCTCACAGATTGAGCACCTCACAGGCATCCGGAACCTTTCCTCCTGGGAAATGGGTGCTTTGGGCATCTTTTCCAGACCCCTGAACCGCAGTGCTGCTACCTGTTTCCTTGATTTGGTCCTTATTTTAGCTAAGAGAGCCATCACATCCCTTGGAAGTCTCCTGCTCCTCCCACCACGGCTCAATGGCTGGCACTATTTACCAAGGGGGCAAAAGCCGAGGCTGTGGCACTGCATAGGGAGGATGCACAAGGCATTCGTTGGTGCCCACTGGGCCTGGGTTGGGAGACCTTGCTCTCTAAATTACTCAACCCACAGTCAGAGTCCCCCTCAGCCTCTGATGCCCCATCCACTTGAGAACAATTGCTTATCACTGCTGCCCTCTCCACTTCATGTACATGGGTAATCTTGGTGACCTTTTCTGGCCATCCCTATTCCTGGGCTCCCTTCCTTCCCCACCGGGGTGCTGTGCCTAGTTCTTTCTAAGTCCCTTTGTTGGGTACATGGCCCCCAGGCCTTGCAGGGAGATGGGCTGGTTGGACGGGAATGGGGGATGCTTTCCCATATTTGCTCCATCGTGTATTTATTCTTCTCTTGCTTAGACTTTATGTGAACACCATCATTGCATATTTGTATTGTTATGCCCTTATCCTGCTGTATTATTTTGCTTTGTTTGAACTCATAACAAAACCTTAATAAATTGACGTATTTAAGAAAAATAATAATTGATCTATAAGTGCTTTACTATTAAAATATTGAAGAAACATAAAAATAAAATAAATATAAAAAAATATAAAAATACACAAATAAATTAGCTTTTACATACAGTAACACCTGAATATCTGAATTTCTAACTATCTATCCATACATGCACATATAGAACTTTACACAATACAATTTTATATCGCTTTATTATTTTCCAAATACATGTATACTCTTTCTATGTAGTTATGCATCTATATATTTATTATTTTACACCTACTGTAGAAAAAAATAAAACCTTCAACTCCCTCCAATGCACTACTCTATGTCTCAGCCTATACCTCTCTAAATAAATCCTCTACCTCCACTCTCTGATTCATCCCAAACCTCATTCTGCTACTATGATCTCCCTAAGACCCTTTCTTGACTCTTCCCTCCTCTATCCCTCCATGAGTCACCCCAAACCTCATTTTACTACTATGATCTCCAAAATTACACTTTCTAGACTCTTCCTTCCTGTATCCCTGCTTTGATTAATCCCAAGCCTCATTTTCTTACTATGATCTCCCTAATAACCCTTTTCAGACTATTCCCTCCTCTATACCTCCTTTGACTCACCCCAAACCGCATCTAACTAATATGATCTTCCAAATAACACTATCCCTCCTCTATCCCTCCTTTATCCTATTCAATCAAACTAACAGACTCACTTGTACACCACTCAAATTAACAACTTATATTTCCCTATACTAATCCACCACTAATACTTTGGGTTCCAAAGTAGAGTGCTACTCTCTGAAATGCATTTCAATGCCTTGTCAGGGGTAGTAAGCGCTATATAAATACAATTACAATAAAAGCTAAAGAATTGAATGCAAAAAGAAGTCGCCTACTTCATCTCCAGGCCACCCACCACAATCACAATCAAAAAGTGAGTAAAAGGTGCAAATATATACTGATGCATTCCCCCTATGAAACAACACCTGTATCCTAAAGTTTTTTAACTTACTTGTGATGTCACAAAAACAAAGTCCCTAAAATCCTATTGTATATGCAGCAGGAATTGCAAAGAGAGTGATCCTTTTACCTGAAATTCCAAATTAAAGTGACCAGGAGATGGACAAAGCACTGGGAAGAGCCATCTGGACAGGAAGAGGAAGTTGGAGTCTTTGTTGTTCTTCCTTCCTGCTAAAAAATAAAGTAAAATAAAAAAATGTGCACTTCATGCTAAAAAGCACTAGCTGAACTGTCCGTTCAAGTAGAATGTTCACTCAAAAAGGTATTTTCAAGTTGATTTAGTTGCTTCTTGAGTAGAAAATCTCCTTGAAAAGCAGTCCCTACCGCTCGCGACCGCTGGCGTTGCAAAATGCCACTGGAAGGCTCTCTGGTGACTAGAATTCGAGCAAGGGGCCGGCAAATCTCGCTCTCAAGCACACGTTGATAGAGCCTCCCGGTGTTCCTGTGAACATTGTGCTGCTTGAAAGGCAGAATGATTTGCCATTGACAGAATTTTGCAGGAACTCCACCTTTTATTCCGCAAATTCCGTGAACGGAAATATAAATCTGCCCGGGCCTAGTATCAATAAGGGTCTCTTGGTAGACAGGCTACTTGTATCATTCCTTTAACACATAATTGTGCAAAATTAGTTACAAATTGTCTTCCAATCAGATAAGCTAACGTATGTTATTTCCTTGGAAGAAAAATGAAACATGAAAGGCATAGCATTCTGGGACAGGGCATGATTGGCTTGTTTACTTTAATGTTGCCATCTTTTCTTTTATCTTTCCGTTACCTTTGGGTGTATCGGCTCAGGCCTCTGTGCTTTCCATGCTATAGTCCAGAATGTGGCCATACGTAGCCTAGGTGGCACATTGAACAAGTCTGCTTACATTTCAAATGGACAACTGCACAAATCATCAGACTACTCAAGTACGATACAATGAAGCTGCTCAGATATAATAGTGGGTCAGGCTTTTAGGTTGTTAACTTGCTATGACCTACCATGTCTGGAGGTTGCCGGATGTGATATTAGCTCAGATGAACTGGGTTCCTTAGTAGTACAGATGCTCTTGATTAATTGTGATACTAGTTATTTGTGCAAAGCTTCAAATATATATCAGCTCAAAGGCTGGTCAGAAAACATAATAGAAATAACCTAGTAGTTAACTTTCCACCATGGAATTTGACCAGGTTGTATGCCCTTCCACAATTCTTTATGTTTTCCATTTACTCTGTTACATTTTCTGCAGACAGCGAGAAGTCTGACTTTCAGGTTAATACCAGAAGAAAGTGCTGTGTAAAGAACACAGACTTTCAAACTTTTTAACTCATCTCAGGCACTCAGAATTTCTTGGCGTTGTAGATTATCACATCAGGGATGACGAGTGCAACGAGGTATATTAGACAGATGTGCAAAATGTATGTATATATTCTATTTATACATATCAGTATGGAGGTAGATAGGGTAATTGTAGGGTGCCAACCTAGCTACAGACCAACAGACTGCTTAATGTGATGAGAAAGAGTTACAGCTCATCGATGGTATCACAATTTGAAACATATATTTATCGAGATATTTGTTGTCCCAATTTTTTGTTTGCTCTTTTATAATTAAGGTGCATCTTGAGGTAGACAGTAGGTCTTGTGATACATTTTATTTTTTAGGTTGTGTTCTCCATCCACTCCCTGCTTTTGCTTGCTTCTATCTCATAAATTCTACACAAGTGTTAGTGTAATATTTAATGTGATGAAGAGTTTCAGCGAAGTTTAGTTAAGGCTAACTGTAGTGTACTTCAATTTTAGAAATGTTATTGCTTTTAGAATATATGTGTATTGGAGCATAAATTTGCTTTTTCTGTATAACCTAAACAAATATAGATAGAAATAAACATTTAAAAAGTAGAGGGGCATATACTGACTTTATACTTTCATATGATAATTACGTTTAGTGCTTTTAATCTATGAATTTGAACGACCCTATGATTGATGAATTTAGAAAAGACTTTGCTCAGTTGCCAATCTTCGATAAATGTACACTGATGCACAAATAAAGCTTCAGCTGTTCTACCGAATGTCCTAAAGCCGCAACAGAAAATCTGTTCTAAGTCTATTAGCATCAGATCCTGGTTAAATTCAGCGTGTGCACATTCTTTCATTGTGATCACATTTCTCTGAAATTGGTGGCATACAGTGCTAGTTATTTCATTGTCCAAGTTGAGAACAATATTGCGTTATGATGATATGCGTTTGAACAATGCGTGTAATATCATCCACCTCCTCCCTGTTTCCAAATGTTAATTGTATCCCTCTGTGCTCTGTATCACCTTCATTACAAGTGACTCTCTAACAGTAACGTGTTAAATGACCTTTAATTGCCAACCTTATCTGCTACTTTCCCACTAACCCTCAACGATATTTTGTGGACCAAGCAGACCTGAAGAAGGACATTACCTGGCTAAGATGAACAGTTGGTGGCTCTGCAGTCCTAAATCACTGCAGATCAATTATATCTGAGAAATAATTGTAAGCAGAAAGATGGATTAGGGATGATTTTTATTCCTACACTATTTAGGATATAATAAATTTATTATATCCTAATTAGTGTAGGAATAAAAAACATCCCTGAGCTCCTCCCTCACAGTGAGGGGGTTGTAGCCCATGGCGGGGCTAGGGTTCCACGTCAAGAGAAGAATCCCAGATGATGAAGCATGCCACCTCGGTGGGTGATGGAATTACGTCCTAATTAAGGGATTCCCTTAGTAGCACGTTGAAATCATCTTTGCTGTCTCTTTTTCAGGCATATATGTGTGCTCTCAGACCTGAGGATTTCATGTGTTTAATTATTAAGAAGGCTTGCCACACGCCTTTCTGGACGGTGGTCCTTATCTAAGTAGCTGATATTAGTATGTCAACAAACAACTGATTTATTGGGAAGGAGCAGTGCAGCTTCAAATTATAGTTGGGGACTGTTAATTGAAATTTGATTGACTGTTAATACTAACTCCCATCACCTCTCAGACAGATAGAAAGGTCCGTCGGAGGACCAATGGTAAGCAAGTGGGCCCAGAAACGCTGGATCACCTGCCTACCTCTCTTCAGGCCCTATGTCTCACCAAGAGATATTCAGGACTTGAACCAGCCTGCTAGGTTTTCTCAAGACATTTTTTTTACACAAGGTGTGTGAGCTTATTGACACCAACTATTACACAAAAATCTAAAAAGGCTTAAGGGATCTCACATGAAAACCAGATAATTGACAGATGTGTCTCATTCCAATAACATATTTTCATGTCCATTTGCCATTAAATTATTAGCATTGGCTTTTAAGAATAGAAAGAAAAACACAACCTCATGGATTTCTGCACGTGAGCGCGAAAAACTCCAGCCTGCAAGGCCTACGTGGCGCTGATGCCTGAAATGTTTTTCCAGGAAGCGGTGCTCTTTCAGTAAAGCTCCCCCGGGAACTACAGACCCTTTGGACAAATGGTTCCTTTCGAACAAAGGACAACAAATGCACTCGGTGTCAGAATATGAATCAGGCAGGTAACAGGCGTCCTTTTCCCGCTCTTTCTCATCTCTGTATCCAGTCACGTACAGCAGGCCCCGAGACCCCGTGCAGCCGTGCAGCCGTGCTGTGAAACATTGCTTCTTTTCCGATATCTGACTGGCCTCTCCATGGCTTCCTCTCCGCTGCGGAGGCAGATAAAAAAAAACCCTAATGTCCTCTTTGGTCTACTGTACTAAGAGGTTGCTTGGAAATGTAAAAGAACTCTCAATTTGAAATCCATCCAAAATACCCAATTAATTGTCTTCATACATTTTTTTCATTTTATGTTTTTTTTTTTTAAATGCCACCAGGTCACCAGGGCAGTGTTATCTGGTTAGTCATTGCAAATGGTTCAAATAAAGCGAACCATGCTTGCAGCTGTCAGAATACATAAGTTTGTTAAAAAGAAGCTAAGGCCTGAAAAATTGGGCTTCACATGACATATAGCCATCTGGTCACCGAGTCCTGAAAGATTTAATTAGTATTTTCAAATAGGAAACTACAAGTCCAGTCACTTAAGGGAGCATGGTCCTAGTTTGCCACAGTTCTCACCAGCAGTGGGTGGGCCCAGATATGATGATTGTGAAGCCTCAATGTATACACACTTTCTTTGTTAATGTGAAATTTGATTAAAGAAAGGCGAAGCAAGCTGCACAATTTCTATCCAGTAGACTATGGTTTAGTTTTCATGGTCAGACCTCTTCAAGATGGTGGTGATTATCGAATAACCTTTCTAACATGTCTTCTTTTCAGAACATGTGAGTGGTTCAATGTTGTTCATTCAATGCACCCCCGCTCAATGGAGGTCGACTCGATGAGGCCAATGTACCGCGAATGACATGCAAAAGATGGCTTATGTGTCACCCCTGTTCACATCTCTTCTGCTGCGCTTTCCCATACTACTAGACTACGCTGTCCAACAATAGTGCCCCATTCTGCTTCCCAATGCCATTTAACCATGGTCCACGCCCTGTCTCTTTTATACACGTCTCCTTTAAGACCCAGATCCCCAACGCCTCTATCCCACCGCACTCCACTCTCCATCACTATTATGCCAAGCATGCACCTCGTTATTGCCCCACTCCATCAGGTTCTGCATCATTGCCTGTCCCCCTCAGCACTGGTAGAATGGTACTGTTCCCTTCTGATCTCTTTATTGCCACATCTGCCTTTTCACTTCCACCTTGGCCACTTCTTCCCACTTTGTTTTACTGCCCTAACCTGTGCATCCATCCTACACCCTGTCAAAGTCTTAGGCGCTTTCTTCCAATGCTAAAGAGTGTGCCTTAAACTAACACGGCACAGAGCCAAAGTTTCAATTTAATGCAATAAATAGGGTTTTAGAACTATCACACATGAAGTTTACTTACCTTGCTCCAGAATGGGATTTCCTTTAGAGTATGACTACTCATTAGGACTTACCTATACCATTTGGCCGGATAAGCCAAAGCAGGTTCAAACAGTCATACAGGGACATGCATGAAGAAAAGCTTTGCGAGTCCTTATTTGCGATTATTAAGGAATCGCAATTAAGGACTCTCAAAAGCCTATGCATGTAGGAATCGCTATTAAAATAGCGATTCCTATACATTCCTTAATTGGCTACTCGCAAATTGCGAGTCGCAATTAAGAATGCCTTCCCATTCATTCCTATGGGCCTACAGGCCCATAGGAATGAATGGGAGATACATGCGCAATTTGCGAGTACCAATAGGTACTCGCAAATTGCGCATGCATTTCAGGGGTGCAAGGGTGTCCAAAGGACACCCTGTTGCACCCCTGAAATTGGTCTGTGCACACATGTTGCGCACACACATGCCCCAAGGGCATGTGTGTGTGTAACCCACAACTTTGAAAAATGCACTTTAGTGCATTTTTCAAAGTTTTTGCAAATTACCATCAAGTTCAACTTCATGGTAATTTGCGCCCCCTAGTGGCGAAATCAGTATTTTAATGTGGTTCTTGCATTGCATTTAAGGAATCGCAAATTGCGATTCCTTAAATGCAATCGCAATTTGAAAAATCGCAATTAATTGCGAATTCTCAATTTGCGATTGCCTTTGACCTTGATGCATCGCAAATGCCCTTTTTGCGGGCGCAAACGGCCGATTTTTGCGAATCGCACCGTTTGCGCTCACAAAAATGGTTGATGCATGTGCCTGATAGTCTCCATAGTTCACATTTTGACCAGCAGTTTCACTTGCTGCCAGCTTGCCCTCCTGCTAACTTCCAAGTTTTACCTCTTAGTAACCACTGTTTCACCTAGTGGTAAATGCAAGCCTAAACTAGGATTAATGATAAAATAACATGTACAAATTGCAAATTCTTTCCCCATGTATTATTCCCTATTTTTGTGTTGATGTATTCCTAGGGTGCAATAGTCATGAAACTCACTGCAGATGTTATTTGTGCAAGGTAGACATGGCAGGCAGATTCCGCACCCAGTTTCTCCTTCAGATATCAAGCTTCCATCGGCGGAGAACTGGCTCCAGGCATTGAGTAGCATGAAACTGATACAATAAACACATGAAATTCATTCTGAAAAGTCTGGTTTCCAGAGAACAAATGGACTGTAATTATTTTTTTTAGAACATTCCGGGATGTTAGGAGTCTTCAGTGACTGAAGAGAATAAAATTTCCCAAAATTAAGGTATTTAAATTTTTTGATCAAACAGTATTTGTAAAGCGCAGCTTCTCACCCCTAGGGGTATCCAAGCGCTGAAGGTCATGGGGCCTTAGTCAAAGAGTCAGGTCTTGAGCTCCCTACTGAAGTCGGCGAGTGAGGGGGAGGTTCGAAGGTGGAAGGGGTGGTCGTTCCAGGATCCTGATGATACTTGGAGTAGAGTTCCAATGGCTAGCTCTCCAGGTGCAGAAACAACACCCTGCTCTTTAGTCATAAGAATAGCACGAAGGTATCCTGCAGAGGGGTGCTGTGTGCCGTGAGGGACTTAAGGGACAAACAAATCTGAAATGCACGTAGGGATCTTTGCGAGGACAGCTTTATGTATAAGGCACAATATCTTTAACTTGACTTTGGAAGGAATAGCGAGCTAGCGGGGAGGGCAGCCGTAAGATTATAAGTTAGCTTGATCTCTTAAACAACCATTGACAAAGCCAATAGGTATGTGTTTAATGTACTAATATTTGTAGCATTAGCATAGTAGATGGAGACATACAGGAAGGAGTCTACAGGAGAGGACAAAAGCGACTACATTTCTAAAGTAGCTACACATGCAGTTCAGTGCAAGCGTTTATTTGAGGTGGAAGGATACACCCAAACAGCCAATAGCATTGAATGAGAAATGAATCCTCCACTGGGCTGAGCTAAGATGTGATTAACAAAGTCTTAACGAATGGGTTAACGTGGCTGGTCAAGGAAATCAGTGGTTGATAGGCGTGGAACAAAAGCCTTATGTCTATTGTTAGAAGTAGGTCTGTTTGATGGATGCCAAAACCCAGTCCTAAAAACAGATTGAATGTTGTGTTTTGACTATTCGAAAGCCAATAATGGCATAAAGGTTAAGACCTACACGCATTGCACTCGGGGACGGTTCTCCTCCCCCACCGCCACGATACTTTCAGGGGCTGTTTCCCGGGGCTGAAACGCTAGAGACGCCATTCTGACAGTGCGTGCTCTAGTGGTTGAAGGAGAGGAGCTATGAAAATGCTAGCTGCGCGGGCACGCCTAAGGTAAGCCCGTCTGCGCCCGTCAGCGTCCCGGAATCGGCCAGCGCCAGCCTCTATGTCCGTCCTGTTTCTCAGCCCTCTACTGCGTTGCACAAGTATAGTATGGCTGAGCTGTGCCAGCTACGTACTCCGCTGTGCCAGCGCCCCCAGTGGGAGGTTATGGAGAATTATGATACTACCTGCGAGATCTGTAATTTTTCATTCTGGACCGCTCCCACAGTCACTCCCGCCCCGGAGCTCCCGGATGGGGTTAGTCAGATGGGCCCCTCTATCCAGGCAGCCCTCGTTAACGCACGATCTCTGGCCTGCCACTCTCAGGATGTCTGGGACCTTATTGAGGACGAGTCTCTAGATATGTTATTTATCACGGAGACTTGGCTCCACGAATTTTCGAACCCTTTTATAGAACTAGCCATACCCAGGGGTTTTAAAGTATCTTGCACGGACCGCACATCGGGCAGAGGAGGTGGTGTTGCGGTGGTGTACAGAGATAAGTGGTCCCTTCAACGGGGTGACATACTGAGCATTGGAGATGGAGAGGCCTTGGATTTTTCCCTGACCATCTCCCCCAAATTCACTTTGGGTGGTATCTTGGTCTACAGACCACCAGGCCCCGCGGGCACCTTCCTTAAAGCTTTGGATGATATTATCATCCCTCGCTCACTCCACTTCTCCCACTTCCTGCTTCTTGGCGATTTGAATATTCATCTTGACTGTATTGAGGAAAGGGACACACGGGAGTTCGCCGACTCACTTCACTTGGCCCAGTTATCACAATGGGTGACCTCCCCCACCCATTGTGGAGGGCATATCCTGGACACTATCTGCTCTAACTTTCCTGTTTCCAATAAACCTCCTATTCAAGTAACTTGGACGTATCACGCCGTTATCTCCTTCTCGTGGTCCCTCAAGGACCCCGTTCCCCCCAAAAAACCCACCCTGCACAGACCAGTGCCGAAAATCGACCCTGGCGCCTTTAAACTAGCTCTGGCAGGGTCCAAGCCAGTCTTAGCTCAAGATCTGGAGGAAGCTTGGAAAAACTTCAATAGCTGGATTGCCCAGGCAGTCGAGAGTACCTCTCCCTCCAACCATCCCAGGCGAACTCGAGATTCCCCCTCGAAACCTTGGTTCTCTGAAGAGCTGAAAACTCAGAAGCGCGCATGTAAAAAATTAGAGCGGAGTTGGTGCCAATCCTACTGCCCCCTAGCTAAAGGGCTGTTGAGGAAAGCTCAAAGACAGTATTATGCATCCATACTGCAGGCTAAGGGCCTTCACTATGTGGAGAGAATTGCTCTCTCAAGAAATAATACCAAAGAAATTTTCTCTATTGTTCAGAGTTTTCTGGCACCTAGGGCGGAAAGTACCCCCCTTCCCACTTCCGCCGCATGGTGTGAGAAACCTTCAAGTTTTTTTATCGACAAAATTCTGGCAATTAAGGAAAATTTCAAACTGGCACCAACTCTTACTCCATCAGGTGAGAGTTCTGACCCTCCTACCTTATCAAGAGGTCCACATGCATCTTCGTCCATTTCTGTCTTTTCATCCATTTCCATGCAAGACTCTTTGGCAATTTTAAAATCACTCAAATCGGGCTCCCCGTCGGATCCCTGTGTGGCCAGGCTGCTGGCCTCAGTAGCAGAGACTGTTAACCCGGAGGTCAACACTCTGATCAATCTGTCCTTTAGGACGGCCACTGTGCCTTTGGCCTGGAAACAAGCCAAACTCTTGCCTCTGCTTAAAAAGCCTTCTCTGATCCCCGGATCCCTAATAGCTACAGGCCAATCTCGCTTCTTCCAGCTGTGGCTAAAGTTTGTGAGAAGGCAGTCAACAAGCAACTGACCGCCTATGTGGAGGGTGCAGGTTTGCTTCATCCAGCACAATCTGGTTTCAGGGCCAGTTATAGCACTGAGTCAGCTTTGGTGGAAGTTACGGAGGCCATCAGAGAATGTTTGGACGCTGGCGGTAGAGTAGCTCTGATTTTATTAGACCTCTCCGCGGCATTTGATACCGTCCCTCACTCGCTGCTTCTGGCCCGCCTATCTGACATTGGGGTGACAGGTGCGGTGTTGCGCTGGGTGAGTTCATTCTTGGACCAACGCTCACAACAAGTTTGGATGCCCCCGTTTGCCTCCGTACCACAAGCTGTGTCCACGGGAGTCCCTCAGGGCTCTACTTTAAGCCCACTTCTCTTTAACATATATATGACCCCACTGATCTATCTGGCAGAGGAGCTGGGTGCTAAGATCATCGCTTATGCTGATGACACCCAGCTCCTCTTTACATGGGGCAAAGATGGCTCCTCTCCTGCCCAGGCCACGGCCTGCCTGTCGGCCGTCTTCAGATGGCTCCATATAGCGGAGCTCAAGTGCAACGAGGATAAATCCGAAATCCTCCTGTACGGCTCCTTTTCCCCTCAGTTCAAAGAATCTCTCTGGCCGACTGATTACCCTC
Source organism: Calotriton arnoldi (assembly GCA_963921515.1). NCBI lineage: Eukaryota > Metazoa > Chordata > Amphibia > Caudata > Salamandridae > Calotriton > Calotriton arnoldi. The sequence goes on along the minus strand of CAWUFW010008600.1, from coordinate 710,545 downwards.
TTCCCAACTCTGATGGTCAACCGGTTAAGAACCTTGGGATTTGGTTTAATGAGGATCTTAGGTTTACCACTCAGATTAAAAAGCTAGCAGGACAATGTTTTGGTACACTAAGATCCCTCAAGAAGTTCCTGCCACTTATTCCTCGACCTGCTAAAGAGATGGTTACTCGTGCACTGATACTGTCACGTATTGATTACGCAAACGCGATCTATGTCGGTGTTCCTGGGTACCAGCTGAAAAAACTCCAGTCCATTCAAAATGCCGCAGCCAGGGTTTTATTGAATATCCCTCGTAGATCAAGCATACAACAGCACCTGCGTGATCTCCATTGGCTGCCGGTCGCGGAAAGAGTGAGATTTAAAGCCCTCACCACGGTACATTCAGCTCTGTACCAGTACGGCCCGAGTTATCTTAGGAAGCGTTTTAAATTCTACATGCCCTCCAGAAACCTGCATTCCAGGACACAGTGCCTGGCAGTGATTCCTCGTTTCCGCCGTGCGAGAATGGGCGGTAGCTCTTTGGCCTATAGAGCTGCTGCGGCTTGGAACGCACTCCCTTTTGAACTCCGGTGCATTCAAGACGCTAAGCCGTTTAGAAGATGGCTGAAAACTCTGCTTTTTGCTTAAGAATACTCCGCGATCTGACTCACCCTCACTAGCAAGGTTTCCACGCTGGGACACTCCTGAGTATCCGTGCGCGTTATAAATGCTCGTAACATAACATAACATAACATAACCTACACAGAATAAGTTCTTATAATTTAGCCCCTAATTCAGTAGGTTTACGACATGATGATTAAGATGTCTTGAAAAATAAAAAGAATGGTTCATGACAATTGGATCTGGAAGGAGTTGGCCCTGAAAACACATTCAGTCTCAGGAAGGAGATGAAGTTTGGAGTGAAACACAAGCTTAAGTAGGGTCAAGGAGGGAAATGAGATAGACGTCACTGCGCTTGTTTTAATGGGTGGTACCCAATACGAGCGCCTTGCATTCACGCTTGAGCTGGAGGATGCTTGGCATTGCCCAGAGTTCAGCTGATGGTACTGTCACAACTGAATGGGTATAAAAGGAGAGACAGAAAAAAAGGGAGTGTGAAAAAAAACAGAGAAGCACCACAAGAGAGTGAGGTCAGCAGGAAGGCAATGTGATGAGAGTAGTTATTTAGAAAACTCTTAACACACTTAAAGACAAATCAGACACTTGACACTGAAAAAGACAGGATAACTGCATCCCGTAATTGACCATGGTGGAGGAAGACTGAATCAAGATGACCAATGAAGGATTCAGAGGAAGCAGAAGAGGGATGGAAAGCTCATACCAGCACCTCCACAATATTTTACAAACCGCATGTTTCGTACCATGGTTGGAAGGTGGAGTGATGGGCGTGAATGCTGCTGTTAAAAAAAGAACATTTTTGCACATGTATGGTAACATTGTTTTAGGAAGAATGGGTAGATTTCCTACCCATGATAACAGCTGGACATGCTTTAGGGAAGGGGAAAATTGAGACCTAATCATGGATGAATTTATGTTTGTGGTAGCCAGAGAGCTAAGTTTGAAGAGCATCTTTTGATAGCTTTCGGTGGAAGGTTTCATTTGTTCATGAGATCGGTTGTGAGTGGCTGGTTAAAGGTTTGCACAGGAAGAGTCTACTGAAGAGTTCATGGAGTGGGATGTAAAGCTCAGTCGTTATAAATAGCTGCAGCTGCTTAACTGTGGTAGTCAATTATTGTCTTACATGTCTGTGGGGCATGGTGTTTCAAAGCATCTGGGGTTTGATGTGTGCATTTATTTCATTGATTTAAAAGATTTCCCAGTGGTTTAAGCAGTACTCGCACAGGACAAAATTAAAAAAATATACAATCCTATAACAAGTCTGCAGACTGCTTTATTTTGCGAGAGCCTACTTCTTCCTCCAGTTTCGACCTTGCATTGAGGTTTATTTGTATTTTATTTTTTATTGGTCCTCATATGCGACAAGAGGTGGGAGATACAGTTCAAAGGTCACATAGACCAACCTGATGAGGGTTATGACCTCATAGACTGAGCCTCGTTCAACATTTTAGTGGAAGATTTGTGGGAGCCACAGTTCAACTCCTCCTATATTGATATTTGTCTTTAATCCTTGGACCTCTGGGATTTGTTATCTGTTCTTGTGATGGTTTCTCATTTCTGACTTAAAATGCTAACTTGACGAAAGAGAAAGATGAGGTTCCCACATATTGACCCACTTTTCTGAACCATTAATACAATCCATCCTGCCAATGCTCTTCGCTGATTTAACCCAGTCCGGGTAGAGTGTTGGATATCCATTTAATACAGATTTCTCTACGTGCAATTAGTTTTAAAATAAAAAGTAAGTGAGACTGTGATTTCCCCAATTTTCATTTTAGCCCCTCAACTTCTTGTATACCAAAAATGATCAGAGTCAGCATTACCTTTATCACTCTTTCCATTACTCCTGTTAATAACTTACCAACTTCTTGCCAGAAGAGTTGGATGTCTGGACACTGCCAAAGTAGATGGACGTCATCAGCATTCTCAAGGGCACACTTCGGGCAACACCTCATTTTCTGCCCTCCCAGTTTCGAGTGTTTTTAGGAGACCAATAGGCTCTGTACATAGTAAACAAATGGTTTCTCCTAATAGGTGTGGATTTCACAGAGGACCAAAGTGTAGACATTGATACTTTCCAAAGGTGTGTTATTTCTGATGACAGCTGGTCTGCTTTCCAAATCTCCTCTGGTACTGCGGGGGGGGGGGGGCATCTTCAGTTGGTACCAAAATCCAGTACCATTTAGATACCTTTTTTTCTGTGTCCGGATGTTTTTTAGTTCCTCCTACCTTTCTGTTTTGCCGCCCACTTTAGATTGCTCCCAGGACCAACTCACTATTTGGTAGTACTTAAATCTGGAGAGCCTATTGTTTGTAAGCCTTACTAAAGAATCCCAAGAGCTCAAGTGTGCCCTCCTCAAACAACTGGCCCCATCTTAGTATTCCCACATCCATTAGCAGGATAGCTAATACAGCTTGTAAACACTGTGGGGTTCCAGGGGATTTCCATATTGGAGCCATGGGATTCCCAAAATCCTTTTGACTTGGATCCATATTTTGCATGCCGCACTTAGCACTCTAAATCTGATCTTTTTAAAATATTTTGGTTGACCAAATTTAAAAAAGAAAATAAAAGCCTTCATCAGGGAGGTCTTTTGTTAATGCCTGGTAACGTCGGGACACCTGTTGATAGCCGTTTGTCAGTAGTAACCTGACATTCTTCATTTGGAAGGCTCAACAGTATAACTGAAAGTCTGGCAGGACTATACCTCCATCTGTTAACTTTTTGTGTAGTTTTTTTCCAGGCAATTCTCACACTTTTATTAGCCCAAATGAAGCTACCCAGTACCCCCTGTAGTTTTTTTTAACCACTCTGCCCTGAAATGTAAAGATAATGCATTGAAAATAATGATACATTTTGGAAGGATCTTCATTTTAATTAGGTGAATTCTTCCTAAAATAGAAAGGGGAAGATAGGCCCATAGATGCAGGAGTTTCTTACTTTCCAACATAAGTCTATTAAAAAGTATTTGTGCCATGTTATCTAGATCTTTCACCACTCGTACTCCTAAGTACCTGAATTCTTTTTTTTCGAATGTATTATCGGCAGGACCATTCCAAGTAATAAATTCTGTTTTATCTTCATTTACTAGGTACCCAAGACTTTCCCAAAGTTATTTGGGATATTTAAAATTACGGAAAGGAGCCCTTAAAATCTTGTGTATAAATCATCAGGTCACCTGCGTAAAGGGCCTCTTTTTTAACCCACTCATGATATTGGAAGGGTATGATCTTCTGTTCTTTCCTAATCCTTCTAGCAAGAGGCTCAATGTATAGGTTGAACAGTAAGGGAGACAATGGGCACCCTTGACGAGTACCTCTTCCTATTTGAAATTGCGATGTAAAGCAACCATGCATTCGAGTTTTGCATTTATTGAATTTAATCTCTGTGGTAAACTGAGTGAATTATGCATTCTACAATTAGCTATTTTGAGACTAGCAAGGCATTAGATGAATGCAATTAAAATGTTCCCAAAAAAACTGGCTGCACGAAAAGAGGGCAAATTCTCTCCTACAGGAACACCTAATGATCCTCTCCCCTACCCTCCTCTCCTCTTTCCACTCCACTCCTCTCTCCCCTCCCCTCCCTCCTCTCCTCTCCTCTTTCCACTCCACTCCTCTTTCCACTCCACTCCTCTCTCCCCTCCCCTCCCCTCCCCTCCCTCCTCTCCTCTCCTCTTTCCACTCCACTCCTCTCTCCACTTCACTCCCATCCCATCCCCTCTCCTCTCGTCCTCTCCTCTCCTCTCCTCGCCTCTCCTCTCCTTCTAATTTATTCTATCCTGTTGAACAATGAGTACAGTGAAAATGATCAGGAATGAAACAGTACACAGACAGCAAGGAAGGTATTCTTTGGCTAAAATCTAGGGTAGGGACTGCTGTTAATTTTTGATTAGTTACATTGACCTACATGACGTTCTCTGAGCGATAGTGAATGCAGAGAAAGATGGTGTTTTTATTTTGTTAGACACACATACATGTGCAGAGGAGGAGGAGGAAACCATCCTGATGCACACATAACCCAGTCTGAAATGTGGGGGAGAGGCCATTGGGTCCAATGAGTCATATTTTCTTGGAATCTAAAAATGCAGGCACCACCCACCTCCTCCTGTCCGAGTCAATGTGTTAACAGACACCGCATAGAGCTTAGTTCCATCTGCATTCTTCGCACTGTCCCACATTCTCCTTATCGTGGTGTAACTAAAAGTATTTTTAATAAATTGCTCTGCAGGGAGTCTCACAAATTGCTGTCCATCTCCTCTAAGGTAACCAGAGCACATATCAAGTAAATCGGACGAAATAAACATAGTGTGCCACACTTGACAGATGAGAGTTTCCAAAAAATACCTGTTGGCCATCTGTGAGTGATGTCCTAAATTTAAACACTAATATGTGTTGCACAACAGTGTTGCTCGAATCCTATTACAACTCTAAACAACTACAATGCCAACACTTTGGCCGGACGCTGCCAGTGGACCGGTAATGCTGGCATCCATTGTATCTATGGCTGTAGAGCCCATGGCCGCTTTCTCGAAGCCTCATCTGACACTAGGGCTGAATTTGCCGGGAACGGGTGGGCTTCCACTTGTCCAGCATCTGCTGAAGCTCAGCCTAGTCTTGATAGTTTCAGAATGCTGATGGTGGTAAAAACTGTACAACTCATGCTATCCTATGTGGATTCTGATAAACCCCATGGTCTAAATCTGGCTCAAGACTACAGTTAACCAAGCACTGCTATTAATTAATGACATTGTCATTAGCATGCCTATTTATTCAAATATTTATGCTAACCAAATTTGCCCATCAAACCCCATATGCCTAGAATCCAATCCTGGATCTGGTAGAAGAAAACAACATGTAAAAGTTATTACAATTTATATAAGATATGATTACTAATACTAATTACTTTAAAAAACTAAGGGCCTGATTTAGAGTTTGTTGGACAGGTTAGTCTATCACAAAGTGACAAATATCCCATCCACCGTATTACAGGGTCCATTGGATATCATACACTTATAAAAAGTTGGGCGGGATATCAATCACGTTTGTGACAGAGTAACCCATCTGCCAAATGCTAAATCAGGTCCAGCTGAGAATTTTAGTGCAATATTAAAAAGGGCATGTTGTGCTAGTCTGTCTTCTGTGTCTATTGTGACCGCACAGACTGCAGGGTTGGAAAATGTCATCAAATTAAAAACACACAACACAAAAATAAAAACCATATGAGAAGTGAAGGATAGTCCTGGGAATGAGCATATGGTTCGAGAAAAGAAAAACAAGACAGTATGGGGCAGAAAGGACAGAGAAAGAAACAGCGAGGCAAGGTGAAAGCCAGGGTAAAGGGATATAATGGAGGGGACGAGCTCCACCCACTACTTGACCAGAAATGAGGGAAGTGAAGTGAAAGAACAAGTAGATAAGAGGGGCTCTTTCATAGAGTGAGTTGATGTGGAGGGAAACTAAAAAAAAAAATTAAAAAAAAGATGAAAGGGGGAAAGGTAACATGTGATTGTGCGCAGTGTACCATCCATAGAAATGGGAAATAAAAACATGATGCTTGTCCTGCTTTTTATGAAAAAATCAGAACCGATTTGACCAATCCGGCCTGGCAATGCAAAGTACTATTTGCAGTGGTGGCTCCTCTGCTATGGCGGAGGAGCGTCGAACTACTGCTTTCTCGCAGTGCGAGAAGCAAAAACTTTTAGTTATTACCATTTTATGTTTTTTGTCGGCGGTCGGGTGGGCGGGTGTTAGAAATGGGGGTCTCTAGTTGGCAAGGGCTTGCACCTTTGTCCAAATAGGGACCCTTCTTCCTAGTCAGGAAAAGGGGGTTACACTCCTAAAATAACCCCTGCTCACCCCCTTGGTAGTTTGGCACGAGCAGTCAGGCTTATCTTAGAGGCAGTGTGTAAAGCATTTGCATATAACCAACAGTAATACAGTGTAAGCATTACAAAAGGACACCACACCAGTTTAGAAAAATATCCAATATTTTTATATACTTAAGACAAGACCAAAAACGATAAAAATCAACAATACAGTACTTAAAAATCTTCAGTTATCAAAATATGCTTTAAAAACAGTTCCTTGATGTCGATAGCTCCGTCTGGGGCTATCACGGCGTCGTGAGCAAACAAATCCAAACAGTTCTGGCTGACCGCGGAGTCACAGGTCAGCTACGGTGTCGGGAAGACCCGCAAATAGTACCTTTTAGAAATGCAGGGCGTCGGTGACCTCTCGTTGAGCTTCCGAAAGCACGGCGTCCACAGGCGTCGGTTCCGGAGGTCGGTGCAGGAGTCGTCGAGGCCCACGAAGTCACACGCGTTGCAGATCGATCTCCTCTCTGTTGAAGTCAGAAGCACTGGCGTCGGCAGGCACCGGGTGCTGCGGTGCGAATGGTTGAAGAGAACAGTGGTCTCAGGGAGGCCTCAAAGGTCCTCGTGTAGCCTGGGCTACTATTAATGGGTGCAGTTTTAATCTACAGAAACACTTTCAGAGGGAGTCCGAGCTGGACTCAATAAGCAATGTATGCCAGGACACAGGGTACAGAATGACATCACATTTATTAACACCATAAATGGAGTATCATTCAATTTTCAACAGTAATAGTTCTGGTGCTCACACGAAAAAGTGCAAGTGCGTGAAGTGAAAGTGCTTAGTGACATTAAAAGCATTACATCGCATTGACAACAAGCTACACTTACTTGAAAAACCGGGATGAGTCCGGAGTTTAAAGGGAAGGAATCCAAGGGGAGCGCAGCCGCGCCGATGCTAATCCGAAGGATGCCGGGGAGAGAATTGAGCCTGAATAAAACACCGCGCGAGAAGCGGCACGCATGCGCAGAGTGTTGCTAATCTAATCTAGTGCTACCACCGTGGGCAAGGTGGCTGAGTGTGGCGGCCATGTTGGGTGGATAATTGAGTAATTGAGCACAAGAGGGTGCAACACAGGAGGGATAAAGCAAGGAATTACATAATATTAATTGCTTGCATGCCTTAGGTTAGGATATCTTCCTCCTTCGCCTTGCAACTCGCTACCACCGCTATTTTTCGGACACCGCGCAGGCGTCACCTTACAGTTCCTTTGGTTTATTGCCATCACCTTATAATTATTCATGCCTAAATTGAAATGTTCCGCTTTCTCATGTTCCTTAATTTAATTTAACTTACCTTCTTTTCGATTCTCTTCTTTTCGATTCCTTTCTTTTCATTCTCCGCCCTCTTGCGTCACCCTGACTAAGCCGGTTTAAGGCAAATGGTTGTTTTTGTTTTTGCCTACATTGATCGTCCTTTAATGCATAGTTTAAACCTATCATTGATTGTGCAACTGTTTAATTGTCTTTTCCGGGATACATGGTCACTCCGTTGTTTTTCTTCTTCTATAGATTCTATTTGCTCACACACCAGTCCTGATGATGATCTTTTAGTTAACAAGATCGAAACGCCGTCGACCTTACAACCAAAACTCCTTCATTGTAATTGAATAGATTGGAGTTTTGTAGCTTGTTGTCAATGCGATGTAATGCTTTTAATGTCACTAAGCACTTTCACTTCACGCACTTGCACTTTTCGTGTGAGCACCAGAACTATTACTGTTGAAAATTGAATGATACTCCATTTATGGTGTTAATAAATGTGATGTCATTCTGTACCCTGTGTCCTGGCATACATTGCTTATTGAGTCCAGCTCGGACTCCCTCTGAAAGTGTTTCTGTAGATTAAAACTGCACCCATTAATAGTAGCCCAGGCTACACGAGGACCTTTGAGGCCTCCCTGAGACCACTGTTCTCTTCAACCATATATACCACCCCTGGTCTCACTACGGGGGTACCCTTGTTTTTTATACATGCGGTGCGAAGTGCAAGGGTGCGGCGTGCGGTGCCCTCAGGTCGCGGTACGAGCAGCGGCTCGGTGGCGGCGTTGGATGACGTCGTCGGTGAGACCAGGGTCGCGGTGCGAGATGAAGGCGGTGCTCGTCACGGTGCCGGCAGGTCACGGTGCAAGCAGCGGCGTCGTTGTTGCTGAAGCGCTGTCGTCGGCTGACGAACTGGAGTCGATGGTGCCGGCGTCGGTAGGCCAAGGCTGCGGTGCGGGATGAGGGCAGTGCGTCGTGTAACTTTACGAGCGGTGCCCTCGAACCACGGTGCAAGCAGCGGCGTAGATTTCGGCATGGAGTGGTGTCGTCGGGGATACCAAGGCGTCGTAGTGAAGCGAGGCGGTGCGGAGTTCGGTGCCCACAGGTCACGGTGCGAGCAGCGTCTCGGTGGCAGCGTCAGCAGGCGTCGTCGGTGAGACCAGGGTCGCGGTGCGGCGGTGCCCTCTGTGGTGCCAAGGCTTTGTCGCGAAGCGGTGCGGAGTTCGGTGCCCACAGGTCACGGTGCGAGCAGTGGCTCAGTGGCGGCATCAGCAGGCGTCGTCGGTGAGACCAGGGTCGCGTTGCGGCGGTGCCCTCTGCGGTGCCTTCGGGACACGGAGTCGGCAGCGTCGTCGTCGACGTCGTCGAGTTGCTTTTCTTCTGTTGTAGCAGAAAACACACAGTCCCCAGTGCTGAGGGCAGAAGAGCTTGAAGTCTTTGTTTTGCCTGAGACTTCTTGAACAGGGGGCAAGCTCTACCTCAAGCCCTTGGAGAAACTCACAAAAGTAGATTGCAGAACGTTCAGTCCAGTTCTTTCACTGCCCAAGACAGAAGCAGCCACTGCAGGCCAACACAGCAAAGCACACAGCAAAGTGGTAGTTCCTCCTCACAGCTTCTCCAGCTCTTCTTCTTGGCAGTCTTCTTGATCCAAAAGAGTTCTAAAGTTCAGGGGTCTGGGCCCCAATATTTATATCCCCAAATCCTTTGATCCTTTAGGCAGAGAGTGTCTGTGCCCAGCCAGAACCAGTTCTGCCTTCTCTGGTGTGACTTCCTGGCAGGAGGTGGAGATGGCATTGTCAGAGGCAGACCAGGCCCTTTGAGGTGCAAGGAAATCTCCTCCCCCTTCCCCAGTTGCAGCCCAGGTCTATTCAGCCCTTTCCTGACTCACCTAGACTATCTGGAGCCACTCCTGCTCCCCAGACTTCTGTCATCCAAAACCCAGACAGGCAATCCACATTCCAACAGAGGCACCCAGGATGACTGAGCAAGAAAATACCTACTTTCTAAAAGTGGTATTTTCAAACACAGAATGTAAAAATTACCTTCACTTTAAGATGCATCTTTAGATTCTGAGTTCAGGCATACTAAACTTTATTTTCTTACCTAGTTCCCAGGGCCAGTTATGTTTATAAGATGTTATAAACAAACTTCCCATTCTGTCCTATGGGGAAGAGGTAGCCTTGCAATAGTGAAAAACGAAATTGGCAGTAATTCACTATCAGGACATGCCACACACACCAGGGCATGTCCTACCTTTCACATACACTGCACCCTGCCCACAGGGGTACCTTGGGCATACCTTAGGGGTGGCTGACATGTAAGAAAAGGGAAGGTTGGGGCCTGGCAAGTGGGTGCACTTGCCAAGTCGACATGGCAGTACCAGACTGCGCGCAGACTCTGCAATGGCAGGTCTGACTTACCTTTTCAGGGCTACTCACGTGGGTGGCACAATCAGTGCTGCAGGCCCACTAGTAGCATTTGATTTAGAGGCCCTGGCACACTCAGTGCACTTTACGAGGGACAAACAAGTAAATCAAATATCCAATCATGGAAACACCAATCCATAACACATTTTACCACAGGAGCACTTGCACTTTACCACTGATCAGCAGTGAGAAAAGTGCGCAGAAACACTAAGCCAGCACAAACAGAGTCAAAACTGGTAGGTCAGAAAGCAAAAACTCAGGGGAAACACGCCAAAAGATGCCAAGTCTAACAGCGGGGCTGCTCTGCGTACGGAGCAGGGCAGGGGAGGAGTGGTTTGCCCACTCCTGAGTGCGCAATGACTGGTCGGCCCTCTCGGGCCGCCCAAACCAGTCATGCGCACTTTCCCCATCTCCTGCATGGAGAACATGCCCACCCCTCCAGCCCCTGAGCACTGTGTCACGGCACTCAGACCAATCACAACGCTGCACTGCACCGTTGTGATTGGCTTAGAGGTGGGAGCCTGGCTGCCTGCTTCCTGTTCCGACCTGGAATCGGACACAGGCGAGCAGGAGAGAAGACGCAGGACCCGGTGGCGGCGGCAAGGTGAGTGTTATTTTTTATTTATTTTTTTTAATGCAGACTGCGGTTGACCGCCTTCCACGCGGCTGCCTCCCCACCTGCGAGCCGTGCCGGCCGCCTCTGACTATTTCTATATCTTTTTGTCTTCATCAGGTCAGATTTATCAGAGCAAACCAATACATTAGTATGACAGCAAATATGACTAAGGTTCTGAATGATGCGATTGAACCTAAAAAGTGGGGAAAACATACAAACACATACCAGCGACCTCTTCATTAGTTCTGGAACAGAAGTACTGCAAAGTTATAGCAGAGTGTGGTATGTGCTGCAAGCACAGCTTGATTTGTAAATGTATTAAATGAGTGCAGGGGCCGAAGGTTTCTCTTTGGGGCCCGCTTCCGGTGCAGCCTAGTGCCGTTGTTGCCAGATACCAAGACGGCCTAGTCTTGGTTCCACCTCATGCATCTTTCTTCCACCACCCTGCACCTCTTGTCTCTTTATCTGACTTGTATGCTCTTTACCGTTCTGGAGTATCCCTTTGTCACTGTTTCCTATCATTCTCTTCCTCCTTTTTTCCCTTTTGTTTCTTTATCTCTCTTGCTCTGGCCCAAACTCTGAGGTTGTAAAATAAGATTTGGCCCCCAAGAATGAGTGTTGGTGCCCTCCACCTGCAACCACTGGCACAAATTAAGCACTGTGAACAACACCCGTGCCATCATTAACTGTGCCGCAAATGACCTGTCATCAAATCCTTGCTGATTCCGGTGGACGTGACTGTGTGCACAAAAGCTCATACCCCGTGGTAGATAGCGAGTCAGGATATGGTTCATCAGAGAGTTTCAGGGGAATAACATGTGCAAGTGAATCCATGGAGGTCAAAAAATGACTTCTGGCATGACATTAATGATGAGCAAGAACTCAGTACCTCTTATGTTTTTAGGCATGGGGAGATTAAGGGCCTCATTTAGAACTTGATGGTAGGCCCAACCTCCACCAGGACGATAAAGTAAATTACTCTGTTGACCCCACGTAGGTGCCGACTGCCAAATTTTGAAATGTCTGTCAGCCTGGCGGATATTTCAAGCATTGACAGGAACCACCGTCAAGGTGATTGCTGCGAGTGTATTGTGACAGAGCTGTCTAACAAAGTTACAATTTTTTTTTTTTTTTAAAGAAAATCCCAAAGCAGGATTTTCTTTTTGAAAAAATAAATAAACAATGCCCCCTCGCCATGGCAGTTTCCTCCTATGGCGAGCGGCGTATTGTGCACTTTTTAATGCCTCTTACTGCCACATTTTTCTTGGCTGTGACGGGCATTGAAAAACTCCTATATGTCCGCCCATCTAAATTATGTGGGGGAACATATTGCCAAATCTCTGACAGCCAAACAGAGATGTTTGACCACGGTAGAGACGAAGCAGACTTCGTAGTGGTCAAACTATGGTCCACCGAATCAAAAGCAGGCAGGTGGACCATAATGTGGGTGGGTAGGAAATGGATCAGCGGAGTTCCCTCTCTGGCAACATTTATATCGAGCACAAGTGATTTGCCAGGAATCACAAGATGTTGAGGCATGGCTGGGATTTTTAACCTGGATCCCCTGTTCCAAGGGTGGCAGCTCTAGCCCTTAGGCCACATCTTTTCACATCCTAAACATACATGTAAATTAATCGCTAAAAATGCAAAGTTTACCCAATAATGGGAGATCAGCGCTGAACGTGCTGGGTGGCTGGGCCCACGCTCGACATTATCACGCTGATCAAGACCTGGACCGCTTTATGTGCTCCTGGATTTATGAAATTACAGTCCTTTAGATTCTTCTTCTTTCTGTTTTTGTGTTTTAGCTCAACATCCATTCCTGGTGTGTCCTTGTTTGACTACACAGCGCTGTGGTGCCCTTCCTGCATCACCGTGCTCTGTGCAGAAGACCACTCTGGCTTGTTTCACAGGCTGGCCAATATGAAATATTTACACAGCGTGTAATGGCATGGTCCATTTCCAGAAGGCATGCATTATTTATCACATCACTGGCCCGGCTAGGACAGAACCTTTCCGGAGGTTCAAGCGAACGAATCAAGGCAGAGAAACCAAGCCCCCTGTGCGGCTGTCCTGCTCAGATCAAACTCTGAATGGTTTGCTACTTTTTTTATGGCTATTATGCTACGGCATGATCACTCAGCGAATTAAGTTTTAAGCTCTCTGTTTAGCATACAAGGCTCTGAACAACACAGGACCTTTCTCTCTTAGAAATCTCTTTGTCTGGTATCAACCGTCCAGACAGTTGCGGTCCTCAGGCGGTGGATTGATGAAACTGCCAAGAATACGAACCACAGGTTGGGGCGGCCGAAGTTTATCTTACGGTACCGCAAAACTGTGGAATACACTACCGGCCGAGCTTAGAGGGGCTGCCTCCCTCACCATTTTTAGGAAAAAGTTAAAAACATGGTTATTCCAGAACTGATCCCCTGGTGGTGATTACTGCATTCATTCATAGCGCCAAGACACCTTCGGGTATTCGCGCGCTCAACAAGTCTCATTAACATTAACATTAACTCCGACCGTCTAGTTGAGAACGACAATCAAATCATTTTAAATTCATAGTTTACTTTAATATTGTGCACAGCACACTATAGGAGCAGGTGTGCACCTTGTTCAAGGATCTGCAAGCCTGTAGAGTGGTTTCAGTTTAGGAAACGAAATGTTAAACAGTTCGACTTGTATATCCTATTGAACGAGATGTAGCGATTGCTCTGAGAAGTGCAAAGATGTTAAAGTGCTTCGTAGCACTACTTCGTGGACAAACGTTTGGTGATTCATTGCATCTCCTACGAATGCAAAACATGTGGACTTGTGTGTCGCCCCTTCCTCATCAATGCACAGACCCTTGGTGTAAAGTCTTTACAGGGAAACCGGAGAAATCTGAGTCTTTGACAAAATGAAAAAGATATCAAAAGTATACACATGTGCATGTGTGCTTTGTGTCAAGCTACAGACATGGCCTCTGGAATTACCTGTCAATGGAGATTCAAATTAAGTGGCGGAATTGAATTTACTAAATTATGAAGCAGTAAAAAGTAAATTATGTGGCATGGGGTTCCGCATTTAGTGGTAGTATTATTTTGCTATTTTGTAATGTTAACACATATTGCTGCACGGGTATAAATTTCACATCGCTAGAACCAGTTTAACACATGAGGACAGCATGAGAGGTGACCAGGTAATCTTTGTAAATGGTTCTTTCTCTGAGTAGCACAAAACATGGTGCTTTTATCAATAACTTGTGATCTGTTTGAGCTAGAAACTTTTTTGTGTGAAATTTGCAAGCTATCCAGCAGATGGTGGATTATGTGGCAAGTGTGGAAAATCCATAATTATGGGAACATGCTACGCTGCTGAATTCCATAATTTGAGTGGCCCTGGTTATGGTTGACAGAAGAGGGTGAAAAGTGTGCAGGGGCTATGATTCACTGCATTTGTTTTTTAAAATCTTGGCTGTGGCCCCCTGCATGGATGGCCCTTGGCGGTTGCAAGCACCACCCTGTAGTACCAGAATTGAATTATTGGTTATTTGGTAAAGTATGACAAAATGTCAATTTCTTATAAATGTTTTCAAGCAGAAAATCAACATTTCACCCATCAAATAAGGGGATTTCAGCTCCTCGCTCATGAGTATAGTGTGAAAAAACGTCACCATTGCTCCTCACATTTTAAAAATCAGACTCCAGAGTGGACTTGGATTTGTTCACCAATCCAGGCTGGGTGGTCAGGCTAACAAGGCAGCATGCCCTCCATGTCGGCGTGCACACTGTGAATGGAAGGTAGGAGCTGCGGCAAAAAAGTGGTCTTGCAGACCTAGCTTTATAATCATGGTTACCTTAAGAGATGCTAACAAGGATGAATGTGAACGCACGTAGGAAAGAAGCCTTAACCCACAGTGGACAGGTGGGGCATGCTGTCAATGTTTTCTAGATGGTCACCCAAAGATGAACATGGTTCTAGCAAGCTCTTGACCTTGCATTAGTATCAGCGTCTTCCAGTACCAGTGGCGGCCGCTAGCTGGGGAAATCGGTGTGCAAGGGGGGGGGGGGGGGGGCTGGAGGGGTAGCAGGGGGCGAGGGAGGCCAGGGAGGAGAATAAAAAAATAAAAACTTACCTGCAGCCTGATGTCCGCCGCCTCGCTGCCTCTTCAGACGATGCTCACAGGCTACCAGTGTCAATCCAATCCCGATGCTACTCTCATACTGGTATTACCCAGCATGAGAGAAACATAGGGATTGGGCGGAGCATGCTCCACGCTCCAGCAGGGACTCGGAACCTGAGCCGCCCCTGTCCAGTACCACCTGGGTGACGCATTTGACCTTCACTGAACCCCTTTAAAAAATCAGCAAAAATCAGTGCCTTTCAGCAGTTTGTTGACGTTCTTGCAACATTCAGAGGGTGAACATAAACAGGTGAAAGGCCTTATTGAACACGCGTTTCTAGAAAGACCATAGGATCATAGGCAACACCACCTGCTTTTCCCACACAGGGTTAGAGTAGTTTAACTTCGTAAAACAGCCATTGCTATTCGAATGAGAGAACAAACAATGCAACATATATTTATGACAACTTTCTTGCCTTTTGTTTAAAAAAAGCGTCACGAAAGGTGCCACACTTCCTCAGTGCATTGGGACACTAAAAGTTTGATATCTCTGCAAAAGCAGAAGTGTAGTAATTATGCAGTCGGTGCATGGCAACTGCGGTGATGGAGTGTTTTAAATAATATTATTCGATGGGATATGAGGTAGGCCCTTGGTTTGCACTCTCTAAGGAGAAGGTGTTCATATGCAGTGTTTGGTGAGTCTGGATGGCTTGAAATTGTTTTAGAATATATGCCATTTGGGGCCAATAACTCATTTATTAAGTTTTAAATGTGATTTTATGAAACATGATTTATTGAAGGAATATGCATATACCCAAACTCATATCTTTAATCAAATCTAGATCTATAACGCCTAATCCTGGAAAATCGTCATTGTAGGACAGTATCTAATAAATTGTTCGGAGTTATATTAAAAATATTGAGAGCGCATATTATACAGTGTGCGCCTAAAATGAATTGACTGTTGGGGTTCCAACATAACACAGGTTACATGAAAACGCACTGGCACCCAGCGCCGGGATGCCTTCGGGTAGCTGTTCGCGCTTTACAAATACTGGATTTACATTTACATTTACTTATTTTATGAACTCTGAAAGGATGGAAGGTTGAGTAGGTTTACTGAAGTTTGACAGGACTTTGAATTTGCCATGTAACCCACTGAGCCATTTTACTAGTTTGTATTTGAACAGGAAGTCCGTAGACTAAACAATTAGAATTTTCACAGGGGTGGCGGTAACTTTGAATGAAGCTTTTGGTGTAAAAATATTCCTCCAGCCAATCAGAAGGTCACTCTCACAGCTTTCTGATGCCACTTTTGCTCAGCTCTACCCGAGGTACTCTTATGTTTGACAACAATGCCTTTTAGCCGAAATTACTTACTAAAAATAGTAGGAAAAACGCACAGCTTATATCAGTGTTTTTTTTCCCCAAAAGTCACAGCCAGTGCAGGTAAGAGCGGGGGGGGGGAGGGGAGTTGACAGATGACGACGAGCGGGGGGAGGCGACAGACAACGAGGGAGAGTAAAATCTATTAAAAAAAAGAAAACTTACCTTGTGACCTTGAGCTCGCCGCCACCCCCCCCAAATAGGTGCCGCCTGGGGTGGATACTCCCACTCCCCCCTCTCCCAGCTACACCACTGTAAAGTCAGCTCTTCTCTCCGAGTTTTACGTTAAATGTGAAATACAGCACGTTCTAAATCGGCTGCAAACTCTGCATAAACCTGACATTTTCAAACATTAAAACCCATCAAAGGATTGGCTGGAGAGTGTGGGCCTTGAATACAGGATAGGGAACATAGTTATCCCTTAATACTGTAGACAAAGTATTGAGGACATAAACATCAACAGGTAAGTATGTGTAGATTGTCTAATATGTGTATACCTATTTCACATCTATGTACCTTCACGACATATACATCTTCAAGGTACACCGATTTAGAGTTATGAATAGTAAATCTATATTTCTCTATATGCACTTAACTTTTGATACTTTTGTCCTCAATATTTAGGTGACGATATTACGTTATAACAATATTCCCTACTCAATATTCCAGAGTACAACCAACCAGAGTGACCATTACATCACATAGCAAAACCACGCATGCCATTACAACGCAGGTATTACTCAGTAGCGGCCCGTGGTGGGAGTGCTGCCGGGCGGTGATGTGGGGCGGGGGAGGGGCTGGGTGGGGGGTAGTAAACTACGGAATACGGCGGAATAGAGGTAAGTAAACATATAAATAAATAAAACGAATTCCGTTGCGCGCGCTGCATCGCATTTGGCAATGCAGTGCGCGCAACGGAATTCGTTTTATTTATTTATATGTTTACTTGCCTCTATTCCGCCGTATTCCGTAGTTTACTACCCCCACCCAGCCCCTCCCCCGCCCCACGTCACCGCCCGGCAGCACTCCCACCACGGGCCACTACTGGTATTACTACGCGATGTCAATTACAACGACTACCATTACAACGCAACATTTTACCACGACTATGCCTTTACCACGCATGCCATTTCAACGCAAAGGCATGCGTGGTAAAGGTATACTCATGGTAAACGTTTGCAAGGTAAGTGACTCCACCCTACCCTACCCTAAACCCTAATATAGTACCACTGCACGACCCTCCCCGACCCCCAGTCCTCTCCCTACAATAACACTACACTACTCGGGAAACGACCTTAACAACGCGGTCAAAACACCGCAGTACATTCAGATCGCTGCTTTTACAACGCAAGTCGTTACCACGACTTGCACTGGAGGGCGCTCTAGACTAAGGAATAGTGTGATTTACTATTCCAACACCTTCCCTACTGTACATAGGCTGGAGTTGGAATAGTAAATCATACTATTCCTAAGTCCAGCGCCCTACAGCGCAAGTCGTGGTAACGACTTGTGTTGTAAAAACATCGATGTAATGTACCGCGATCTAAATCATCGCGTTGTTACATCATACATCCCACTACTCTGCACGACCCCCCAACACTGCCCTAAATCCTAAAACACTACCCTACACTACACAAACACCACAACACTACCCTAAACCCTAAAACACTACCCCCAGCACAACCCTCCCCCTACCCCCAGTCCGGTCCCTACACTCAAACACTACTCTGCACGACCCTGACACTACCCTAAAACCTAAAACACTACCCTACACTACACAAACACCACAACACTACCCTAAACCCTGAAACACTACCCCCCCGCATGACCCTCCCCCTTTCCCCAGTCCGGTCCCTACACTCTAACATTACCCTGCACGACCCCCGACACTACCCTAAACCCTAAAACACTACCCTACACTACACAAACACCACAACACTACCCTAAACCCTAAAACACTACCACCCCACACGACCCCCAGTACGGCCCCTACACTATAACACTACCCTGCATGACCCCCCCAACACTACCCTAAACCCAAAAACACTACCCTACACTACACAAACACCACAACACTACCCTAAAACACTACCCCCAGCACGACCCTCCCCCTACCCTCAGTCCGGTCCCTACACTCTAACACTACCCTGCACGACCCCCGACACTACCCTAAATCCTAAAACACAACCCTACACTACACAAACATTACAACAGTACTTCGAAACTACCTAAACCCTAAAAAAGTAACCCCCACCCCAAGCACAATCCCCCTTACCTCTCTCTCCTCGTGGTTCCTCTCTCCTGGTTCCAGCGTCGTCTGAGGGGCGGTGCACGTCGTTGTGAGGAAACGGAACAGCCTCAGTTTCCTCACAACGATGTGGATAGCCATTACATCGCATGCGTTGTAAAAGCGCATGCGATGTAATGGTATGCGTAGTAATGGCTACGCGTTGTTACATCGCATGCGTTGTAACGCATGCGATGTAATAACTTGCGGGGTAATAGCCTCGTTGTAATGGCTGTTTACCACCAGAGTAATTTGTGAGGCGAAATTTGCCGGAAAGTGGAATCACCAGCAGTTTTACTAGTCAGTAAAACCAAAACTACTCGTTATTCCCTGTTCCGATCAGTGCAGCTCAGAACTGCAGGGTAATCCCAGCCTAATACAGTGATCTTGCAGTAATGGCATTTCCCAGAGAGGTTTTACCTCCCATTAATTCTGAACAAGTCTGACGAGGCTCTCCAAAGCAGTTTTCTGAGGCACTTCTGTTCCAAGCAAAGGTGTCCTAACAATGTAAGTAGAGTTTCTACAGAGCGTTGCTTTCAGATAATTCATCCTTGACTTCGACAATTCATCCTTGACTTTGACTTGCAATATATAACTTGTGTGGAAGGTAGTTATCTCATGTAATGTCCTTGTTAGAACTGGGGGTCTCTAGTTGGCAGAGGTAGGTACCTTTGTCCAAATAGGGACCCTTGCTTCTAGTCAGGGTAAGGGGGATACACTACTAAAATAACCCCTGCTCACCCCCTTGGTAGCTTGGCACAAGCAGGCAGGCTTATCTCAGAGGAAGTGTGTAAAGCATTTGTGAACACATACAGTAACCCAGTGACAACACTACAGATGGACACCACACAGGTTGTAGTATAAAAATAAGTATTTTTATATAGACTTAACACAAGACCCAAACGTCAAAAATCCACAATACGAAAAATATGACTGTCAAATGGTAGAAAATAGCTCAGTTCAATAAAGATGATAAATGCGACACTTTACTCTCAATGTACCTTTGGATGCGTAACGCAAAATAAACAAAAGGGTCGCAGGGAAGGTGATGCTTCGATTCCTTACACACAGAAAGGAGGATGCGTCGGTTTCTTACTGCGGCCCGGTTCCGATGCGTCGAGATGGCGCTTCGATGCGATGACGATCCGGTGCGATGCTATAAAATGGCATCTTGCTTACGGTGCGACAACGTAGACGGGATGCGTGCACGCCCGACGGCCGTGCGGCGACTCGGCGATCTTCTGAGCCGCAACAGGCCCTGTGACACGCTTCTCCGGTGATGCGCCGGCGTCCTCTGTGGCGGTGGCACGCTTCTCCAGTGATGCGAGGCGCTTCGGTGATGCGATGGCGACAGCGGCGGCACGCTTACTCCACGATGCGACGACAACTGCTGCGGCGGCACGCTTCTCCGGTGATGTGGGGCGCTTAGGTGATGCGGCGGCACGCTTACTCTGCGATGCGACAACAACTGCTGCGGCGGCGACACGCTTCCTCTTCGTTGAGTCGCGCTTCCAGCTCCCAGCGACACGCAGTCTCTCAGAAGGCCCAACAGCAGTAGGCACTTCAATTCCCAGCAAGGGAATTCAGGAGGGGAGCTGGGGGTGAAGTCTTGTATCCCAGAGACTTCAGGCAGGAGGCAAGCTCAATGTTCAAGCCCTTGGAGATCTTCTTCAAGATGATGAAAGCACACTCAGTCCTTTTCTCCTTTCTTTGGCAATAAAGTAACCACTGCAGGCCAACCCCAACAACACGCAGCGTAGGGGTAGTCTCCTCCTTCAGCTTCCTGGTTCTTCTCCTCAGCAAAGGTTCGTCTTGATTCCCAGAAGTGATCTAAAGTCTTGGGGTCTGGGCCCCAGTATTTATACTAGCAAATCCTTTGTCCTCTGAAGGCAGAGGGTCCTGTACCTAGTCCAAACCAGTTCTGGGTGCATTCTGCCAGTGCACAACTTCTTCCTTTGTCAATGTGGGCCAGGGTCATCAGACACACCACAGGAGGTGGAGCCAGCATTGTGGAAGGCAGGCACAGCCCTATTCAGGCCCAGGTGCTACTCCTCCCACCACTCCTCATGCAGTTAGGTCTATTCAGCCAAGTGCTGACTCACCCTGTCTCCTGGAGTCCCCCAGCCTCTGTCACTCACAAACCCAGACATACAATACACAAGCTAGCAGAGGCAGGCTGGATGGTTAGGCAAGAAAATACCTACTGTCTAAAAGTGGTATTTTCAAACACAGAATGTTAAAACCAACTTCACTAAAAGATGTATTTTATCATTCTGAGTTCAGGCATACTAAATTCGTTTTTCTACCATGTTCCCTGGGTCAGTTAGGATTATAAGATGTTATAATCAAACTGCCCAGTCTGGCCTATGGGGACAGGTAGCCTTGCAATAGTGAAAAACGAAATTGGCTGTAATTCACTATCAGGACATGCCACACACACCAGGGCATGTCCTACCTCTTACATACAATGCACCCTGCCCGCAAGCCTACTTTAGGGGTGACTAACATGCAGAAAAGGGAAGGTTTGGGGACTGGTAAGTGGGTGCACTTACCAAGTCAACATGGCAGTACCAGACTGCACACAGGCTCTGCAATGGCAGGCCTGAGACACGCTTTCCAAGCTGCTCCGGTGGGTGGCACAACCAGTGCTGCAAGCCCACCAGCAGCATTTGATTTACAGGCACTGGGCACACGCAGTGCACTGTACTAGGGTCTGACAGTAAATCAAATAAGCCAATCATGGAGTCACTAATCCACACATCAATTTATCATAGGGAGCACTTGCACTTTGGCACTGATTAGCAGTGGCAAAGTGCCCAAAGCATCTAAACCAGCAAAAACATGTCAACAACAGAGGAGGCATAGCGAAAAAATGGAAGAGAGACCCACGCCAATGGTACCAGGTCTAACACGTGTCCCCTCCAGCTGAAATGTGGGGAGAACTACCCTACCTCCTGGGAGTTCTCATCACTAAGGCGGAAAAATCTGGACAGACCATCAGCATTGGCGTGTTCTGTACCAGGGCGGTGTTCCACCGTAAAGTCCATCCCCTGTAGGGAAATGGACCACCTCAACAGCTTTGAATTCTCACCCCTCATCTGCATCAACCATCTGAGGGGCCTGTGGTCTGTCTGAACCCGGAAGTGAGTCCCAAACAGGTATGGTCTCAACTTCTTCAGCGCCCAGACCACAGCAAATGCCTCACGCTCAATAGCACTCCACCTCTGTTCCCGTGGAAGTAACCTCCTACTGATGAAGGCTACAGGTTGGTCTAGGCCCTCCTCATTTAACTGTGCCAGAACAGCCCCTACACCATGCTCTGAAGCGTCTGTTTGAACAACAAATTCTCTTGAGAAGTTGGGCGCCTGAAGCACAGGGGCCGTGCACATGGCAGTCTTCAAGGTGTCAAAAGCTCTCTGACAGGTGTCAGTCCAAATCACTCTCTTGGGCTGCTTCCTGGAAGTCAGCTCTGTCAAGGGTGCAACGATGCTTCCATACCCCTTGACAAATCTCCTGTAATACCCAGTGAGTCCTAGAAAGGCTCTCACCTCTGTCTGGGTCTTGGGGGTTCCCAAGCCAGAATGGTATCAATCTTGGGCTGTAGGGGCGCCACCTGGCCGCTCCCAACCTGGTGTCCCAAGTACACCACGGAACCCTGCCCGATCTGGCACTTACTCGCCTTGATCGTGAGGCCTGCCCTCCGCAGCGCCATCAACACTTCCCAGAGGTGGCGCAGATGTTCTTCCCAACTGGCGCTGAACACTGCGATGTCATCCAGGTAGGCGGCACTGAAATCTTCCAGTCCAACCAACACCTGGTTGACCAACCTCTGAAAGGTGGCAGGGGCATTCTTCATCCCAAAGGGCATAACCCGGAATTGGTAGTGCCCATCTGGTGTGGAGAATGCTGACCTCTCTTTGGCCCCATCAGTCAAGGCGATCTGCCAGTACCCAGACGTTAAGTCAAATGTGCTGAGGTACCCGGCAGCCCAAAACCGATCAATGAGCTCATCAGCTCTGGGGATGGGGTGCGCGTCAGTCCTGGTGACTGAATTGAGTCCTCGGTAGTCCACACAGAACCGGAGTTCGGGCGTGGCACCAGGCGCGGCAGCCTTTGGGACCAAGACAATTGGGCTGGCCCAATGGCTGTGAGAGGACTCAATCACCCACAATGCAAACATCTTGGAGACCTCCTCCTTGATGCAAGCTCTCACCCTGTCAGTCACTCTGTAAGTCTTGTGCTTGACAGGAGGACTGTCCCCAGTGTCCCCATCATGGATGCACCAATCAGTGACACTAGGAGTCAGGGAAAACAGGTCAGGAAACTGTCCCAACAGTTGGCGATAGTCTTCCCGCTGCTCAGGTGTCAGGGAGTTAGAGAGGTTCACACCCTCCACTGACCCATCTTGCTCTGTTGCAGACAGGAGGTCAGGAAGAGGTTCTGTCTCCTCTTCCATTCCATCATCTGTCGCTAGGAGCATGCCCACTTCAGACCTCTCAAAATGGGGCTTTAGGCGGTTGACATGTAGGACCCGCAAAGGGTTCCTGGGAGATCGCAAGTCCACCAGGTAGGTGACCTCACTCTTGCGCTCCACCACCTCAAATGGTCCGGTCCACTTATCCTGGAGCGTGCAAGGCTCCACGGGGGCCATGACCCACACTTTCTGCCCAGGCTGAAACTCGATCAGAGTGGCATTCTGATCATACCATCGTTTCATCTCCTCCTGGCTGGCTTCCAGATTCGCCTCAGCGAGTTGCCTGAATCGCCTAGTCTGGTTTCTAAAGGCCAGCATGTAGCTAAATACATCCTGGGGAGGTTTACTGGGAGCTTTCTCCCAGCCTTCTTTCACCAGACTCAGAGGTCCTCTTACCGGGTGACCATAGAGCAGTTCAAATGGACTGAACCCTAAGGACTTCTGTGGCACCTCACGGTAAGCAAACAAAAGGCATGGCAAGAGGACGTCCCACTTACGCCTCATGGGTTCTTCCAGACCCATAATCATGCCCTTCAGGGTCCGGTTGAATCTCTCAACCAGCCCATTATCTTGGGGGTGGTAAGGAGTGGTGAACTTGTACGTTACACCGCACTCCTGCCACAGGGACTTCATATACTTGGAAATTAAGTTTGTACCACGGTTGGACACCACCTCCTTGGGGAACCCCACGTGGGAGAAAATCCCCATCAGTGCACGTCCCACCACGGGGGCCGTCACTGTCCGAAGAGGGATGGCTTCCGGGTACCGGGTGGCATGGTCCACCAAGACCAGGATGAACCTGTTGCCCATGGCTGTCTTTGGGTCCAGTGACCCCACAATGTCAATACCCACCCGTTCAAAAGGGGTGCTGACCACAGGGAAAGGCTGGAGGGGAGCCTTGTGCTTCCTCCCACTTTTTCCACTTGCCTGGCAAGTCTGACATGTCCTGCAATGAGTGTCTGAACTCTTGCGCATCTGGGGCCAATAAAAGTGGGTGACAAGCCTTTCAAAGGTCTTGCCCTGCCCCAGATGTCCTGCTAAAGGCACATCATGAGCCAAACCCAGTAGGAAGGCTCTGAAGCGCTGGGGTACCACCAGCACAAGGGCTGACCCAGGCTCAGCAACCCTAGGCTCGCTATACAGGAGACCATTCTCCCAGTAGATCCAATGTGATCCAGACTGATCACCTGCTGCTTGGTTTGTGGCCTGTTGCCGCAAACCCACAAGAGAAGGGCACTTGTTCTGCTCCTCGCAGAACTCCTCCCTGGAGGGTCCTCCTTCTTGCTGCCAATGGGTCAGCTCAGGCAGGTCCCCCAGTTTGGCCACTTGCTCTCCTGTAGGTTCCAGAGCATCCCCCTCAGGTTCTGCTTCCTCCTTGACCGTGGGAACTACGGGGGCCGGTTTCCCACGTCCCCTGCCTCTTCTCTTCAAGGCAGGCACCTGGGCCACCCTCTCAGGCTCCAGGTCCTCTTGAACACCTCTACTGGCTGCCATAGACCGAGTGGTCGCGCACGCCCACTCAGGCAGACCCAACATCTCTAGATGAGACCTTCTCTCCACCTCTGCCCAAGGTGAACTTTCTAAATCGTTGCCCAACAGACAGTCTACAGGCATGGCTGGCCTCACAGCTACTTGAAAGGTACCTGAGACCCCCCACTCAAAGGGAACCTGAGCCACTCTGCAGTGGCTCTCTGAGTTGTCTGCGGCAACTACTGGGCAGAATGCATTGGGGATCACCTGCTCTTCAGACACCAGCCGACAACTGACAGCTGTCACACTGGCTCCGGTGTCTCTCAGAGCCTCCACCCGTTGGCCATTGATGGTCACCCACTGCCTGTATTTTTTAGTGTTATCAGGCAGTTGGGCCCTGGGGACCATCTCACTGTCTCCTAAAGAGACCAAGGACAACGCTACGGGACCCCACCCACCTTGGGCACCCATCTCCACCAGGGCTACACTAGCCACCTGCCGGGGTGGTGCACCAGTGGGTGCTGTTTTCCCATACAAGGGACAATTAGAATTATAGGAGCAGTGGCCCACTTGACCACACTTAAAGCAAGTCCTGGGTCCCCTGTGAACAGGCTTATCTGTCGGGGCCCCTGGCTTCTTCTCAGGGGGAGGCTGGGAACCTTTCCCTTGGGGATTACTTTGGGGCCCTTTCTGGAATTCCTTCTGTTTACCTTTGTCCCCCCACTCCTCTGCTGGGGACCCTGCCCACCTTTGGCGGAGTCTCCCACGTGACCCTTGTGGACCCGGGTGCTCACCCAGCGGTCCGCCTCCTCAGCAAGCTTCC
Source organism: Calotriton arnoldi (assembly GCA_963921515.1). NCBI lineage: Eukaryota > Metazoa > Chordata > Amphibia > Caudata > Salamandridae > Calotriton > Calotriton arnoldi. The sequence continues at coordinate 685,205 of CAWUFW010008600.1, read as the reverse complement.
TAGGGTTAGTCAGCCTACTATCAATAAGGTGCTGGTGTAGCTCTGGAAAACAATTTCCTGACAAGTGCTCCCATGCAATCAAATCAAAGAGCGCGTCAAAATCATTCACTTTGCTACCCTTCACCCAACCATCCAATGCTCTGCAAAAAAAAGTCACATATTCCACCCAAGTACTGGACTCCAACTTTTTGCAATTTCTAAACCTCTGCGTATACAGTTCAGGAGTCAACCCATACCTAGACATCAATGCTTCCTTCATATGGCTATAAGAATTGTGGACTTCAGAGGGCAGGTCTAACAAGGTATCCCGCCCCTCACTAAGGAACTGTCCCCACAACCCCGCTCCCCAATCCTTCTCTGGGACCCGGTGGGAGGACATAGCTACCTCATAGGCCTTGAACCACTGACCAATATCATCATTCTTATAAAACTCTTTCACCACATCTTTAGGTATATACACCCTGGCTTCAACAGGCATGGACGGTGTGCTGCCACCAGAGGGAGTAATCTCTAAGCTCCTAGCTTTCAACTCCAACTCCCTCAAACTTCTCTCATGCTCCATTTGCATCCTCTTTTCCTCTAGGGCCAATTTCTTAATTTCCAATTCCAACTGCCCACCCATCTTAAGCTTGGTCAGCTCCATTTCATGCATCCTACTTCTCTCCCTGTCCTCCAGCTCTCCTGGGGACAGGCCCTTGGAAGAAACACTGCTACCTGCTGGGGAAGGTGCTTTCCTCCCCCCTAGACCCAGTGGCCCATCTAGCTGCCCTTCTGCATCCTCAGCCCCCTCCACCTGCTCTCCCACAGGCTCAGGGGTATTTCTTGCTTCTACCCAGGCCCTCAGCGCCTTTTGGTACTCATCCTTCTTTGTGAGACCTGTAGTAGCAACTTTAAATTTCCTGCAGAAGTACTTTAGCAGTTTCACATTGTAACTTTCCAGCTTTTCTTCTTCAAAATCTAAATCCACAGATGCGATGGATGCTGTTTTGCTAGTGGTGACTAAACTTGGCAGTTCTTGGCAAAAATCGAAATCCCAGGAAAAACAATCTACCAGAAATGTATGTGGTTGCGTTTGGTCTGCACTCACTAGTAGTGTACACCAATTACTGTATATGAGTCACAAATGCAAGTCCAGAATCCTCACCGCTGACCACCAATGTTAGAACTGGGGGTCTCTAGTTGGCAGAGGTAGGTACCTTTGTCCAAATAGGGACCCTTGCTTCTAGTCAGGGTAAGGGGGATACACTACTAAAATAACCCCTGCTCACCCCCTTGGTAGCTTGGCACGAGCAGGCAGGCTTATCTCAGAGGCAGTGTGTAAAGCATTTGTGAACACATACAGTAACCCAGTGACAACACTACAGATGGACACCACACAGGTTGTAGTATAAACATAAGTATTTTTATATAGACTTAACACAAGACCCAAATGACAAAAATCCACAATACAATACGAAAAATATGACTGTCAAATGGTAGAAAATAGCTCAGTTCAATAAAGATGATAAATGCGACACTTTACCCTCAATGTACCTTTGGATGCGTAACGCAAAATAAACAAAAGGGTCGCAGGGAAGGTGATGCTTCGATTCCTTACACGCAGAAAGGAGGATGCGTCGGTTTCTTACTGCGGCCTGGTTCCGATGCGTCGAGATGGCGCTTCGATGCGATGACGATCCGGTGCGATGCGATAAAATGGCGTCTTGCTTACGGTGCGACAACTTAGACGGGATGCATGCATGCCCGACGGCCGTGCGGCGACTCGGCGATCTTCTGAGCCGCGACACGCTTCTCCGGTGATGCGCCGGCGTCCTCTGTGGTGGCGGCACGCTTCTCCGGTGATGCGAGGCACTTCGGTGATGAGATGGCGACAGTGGCAGCGGCGGCACGCTTACTCCACGATGCGACGACAACTGCTGCGGCGGCATGCTTCTCCGGTGATGCGGGGCGCTTCGGTGATGCGACAGCGGCGGCACGCTTACTCTGCGATGCGACAACAACTGCTGCGGCGGCGACACGCTTCCTCTTCATTGAGTCGCGCTTCCAGCTCCCAGCGACAGTCTCTCAGAAGGCCCAACAGCAGTAGGCACTTCAATTCCCAGCAAGGGAATTCAGGAGGGGAGCTGGGGGTGAAGTCTTGTATCCCCGAGACTTCAGGCAGGAGGCAAGCTCAATGTTCAAGCCCTTGGAGATCTTCTTCAAGATGATGAAAGCACACTCAGTTCTTGTCTCCTTTCTTTGGCAATAAAGTAACCACTGCAGGCCAACCCCAACATCACGCAGCATAGGGGTAGTCTCCTCCTTCAGCTTCCTGGTTCTTCTCCTCAGCAAAGGTTCGTCTTGATTCCCAGAAGTGATCTAAAGTCTTGGGGTCTGGGCCCCAGTATTTATACTAGCAAATCCTTTGTCCTCTGAAGGCAGAGGGTCCTGTACCTAGTCCAAACCAGTTCTGGGTGCCCTCTGGCAGTGCACAACTTCTTCCTTTGTCAGTGTGGGCCAGGGTCATCAGACACACCACAGGAGGTGGAGCCAGCATTGTGGAAGGCAGGCACAGCCCTATTCAGGCCCAGGTGCTACTCCTCCCACCACTCCTCATGCAGATTGGTCTATTCAGCCTAGTGCTGACTCACTCTGTCTCCTGGAGTCCCCCAGTCCCTGTCACTCACAAACCCGGACATACAATACACAAGCTAGCAGAGGCAGGCTGGATGGTTAGGCAAGAAAATACCTACTTTCTAAAAGTGGTATTTTCAAACACAGAATGTTAAAACCAACTCCACTAAAAGATGTATTTTATCATTCTGAGTTCAGGCATACTAAATTCGTTTTTCTACCATGTTTCCTGGGTCAGTTAGGATTATAAGATGTTATAATCAAACTGCCCATTCTGGCCTATGGGGACAGGTAGCCTTGCAATAGTGAAAAACGAAATTGGCAGTAATTCACTATCAGGACATGCCACACACACCAGGGCATGTCCTTCCTCTTACATAGAATGCACCCTGCCCGCAGGCCTACTTTAGGGGTGACTAACATGCAGAAAAGGGAAGGTTTGGGGACTAGTAAGTGGGTGCACTTACCAAGTCGACATGGCAGTACCAGACTGCACACAGGCTCTGCAATGGCAGGCCTGAGACACGCTTTCCAAGCTGCTCCGGGGGGTGGCACAACCAGTGCTGCAAGCCCACCAGCAGCATTTGATTTACAGGCCCTGGGCACACGCGGTGCACTGTACTAGGGTCTGACAGTAAATCAAATAAGCCAATCATGGAGTCATTAATCCACACATCAATTTATCATAGGGAGCACTTGCACTTTGGCACTGATTAGCAGTGGCAAAGTGCCCAAAGCATCTAAACCAGCAAAAACATGTCAACAACAGAGGAGGCATAGCGAAAAAATGGAAGGGAGACCCACGCCAATGGTACCAGGTCTAACAGTCCTCTAGAAGGTTCATTAATACTGTGATGTTAAAAATATGTAGACTTTTATATCCAACATTTCTTTTTTTTCTATAAATTGTTTTTTAATGTATAATTTATCCCAGAGACATTATTTTCATGCCTTGCAATGCTTGTCACTGATGACAAATTTTCTCAAGTTGATCTCCCGATAGAGTCTCATCATTTTCAGTCTTTCCCGTTAACAGGCTAATCTTCCATCTGTTGAGTTGTTGCTATATGCAGAAAGGTAATGGATGGAAACTGACACCACAAATCTGTGAAAAAGAGGGAAGGCAATGTAAGCCAAAGGAGGGGGGGGTGATTTATCGCAATTATTTTTCTTGGAAATGAATTATATGAGTTAAAAAGTGGTGCAAATCACTGCATGAAATGGAAATATAGAAGTTCAGGTACTCCTTGTCCCAGAGTACCTGTTTGCTGCTGAAAATTACCGGTACTCCCCCATTGAAAGCATTGGAGCAGTGCTGAGACGTGCCAGTGTGATCATGTGCAGTAGGACCCTTGTTGTCTTCAGCGGACTCCTTACAAGTTAGGTTATCATTTGGGGTGTGTCTGGGTGTGGTTATACAATTTATGATGCAATGCGTTCAGTTAATGGTTGTATGCTGCAGAATAAGAATGTGTTTACTACCGATCTCCGTGTGAGTCGTAGTCATTTATGTGCTCCAAAGCTGGGGTGAATGCTGGTGACAAGTAGGGGATGCGTGCCCCGGAGAAACAAGACTGCCCTCCCTGAGGGTTTGCCATGGTCCAGCAAACTGCTCGTGCGTACCACGTGTGCCTCAAGAAGCAATTCACGGTTGGCGTATGTGAAGTCAACGCTCTGCTGTAGCTCTTACGAGGCCCTTAAAGAAGGTGAAGGCCCTACAGGGAAGCACAGTCAGAGAGCACGCCAGAAGCCTACTGATAAGGCCAAAAGAAGAGATACGGCACCAAGGTGTAACACAGAGCCATTGTAAACATAAAGCTGAAACGCTAAAGGCAGTGACACCCAGGTAGGAAGAAGCACTAAAGGCAGCGACAACTAGATGCGAGAAAGCGCTGAAGGCAGAGACGACCAGGTGCAAAGTAACGTTAAAGGCAGTGACAAGCAGGTACAGAAAGTACAAACGTACTTATCAGCATGAGCGAGGGAACTGCCACATGACCGCGAATCAGGTGTGACGACCAAGCCCGGTTGAGCCACCAACGTGTGCAAAGTGGCAAGTGGCATCCAAAACACAGGAAGGCCTTCGGAATTGCGAAATTTCTCAATGTCTTCTGAACGAAGCGTGACCACCAACAAGCAGAATATTGGTTACAGATGGACTGCTTGGATCAAAACATTTGATGACTTCATTGATGCTCTGGAATAAGTAGATGATAAATAGATCATCAAATACTTAAAAAACCTTGCAGGGGATTGAGTGAAAAAAGTGATGAAGAAAATACTACAGGCTACTGTAGTAAAGAAGCATTGGAAGCTAAGTTCAATCCAATGCCAGATGTCGACTATGAAAGGTACATTTTCAACCAGGCAAGACAGCAGGCTGGTGAAACGATGGCCGAATTTGTCGAAAGACTTGATGCCCTCATCAATAACTGCTAGTTCAGTGATTTCAATGACAAAGAAGCAATGCGTCTTAGAGTCATCCATGGTTGCCTCTCTGATTCGTTCAGACGGCGCATGCTGAGAGAGACACTTAGTCTAGAAAAGGTACTCCTGGCTGCAAGAGCTGAGGAACATGCAGATCGCAGGCTGCTAATATGGAATCTAGAACAACCCAGAATGAATTACCGTTAGTCATGAAAAGTAGGCAGAAACCCAAGGTGGAGGCCCATAAGACGATGCCTCTTGAAGAAAAATAAATTGTGTTTCCAATGTGGATTCTCGTTTACACATGAAGGTAAATGTCCCACCACTGGACAGACATGCAAGGGCTGTGGGAAGAAAACCATTTCATAGTAGTCTGCAAAGTGAAAGAGAAACCAAGTGCATCACAACAAGAAGAGAAAATGGGCGCCAGAAAGTTCCAGAAGCATTCTAGCTACACCCACAAGGCCAAACTGCAACATCAAGTGAACGAGAACCAAGTCATCAAATTGATCTTCCAAAGGCCCTTCAACGTCATCTTCGAGCGTCAATGAAGAAGATGGAAGTGCAATGGCGATGTCGACCGCAGAACGGCATGCACATGTAGGATTGTCTGCTTGTAAAGAATTCAAGTTAAAGAAAGATCACCATGTAAAGCGACCAAATTCATTTGGACGATCCCCTAAAATCAAGCTAAAGGTGAATGGCCGCCCTATAGCTTTTATTATAGACAGTGGTGCATCGATCAATATCATGCCAGCAGAAAAATATAACGAACTGTCTTCGGTACCACATCTCACACCATTGAAAATAAAGGTGTACACCTGGGCTGCTTCTATGCCATTGCAAAGTCAAGGGTCATTCGTAGCGCCTATGAAGCATAAGAAAACGACTGCGCGAGCACCAATTCATGTCCTCCCAGGTACTTCGGCAAGTGAATGTCTACTCAGTTTCAGCACTGCTGCTGACATGGGACTGATATCCACCAACTACAACCTCAATGCACATTCTGAAATAGTAACTTAATTCACGTCATAGTTTCATGGACTGGGGAAACTCAAGACAATGAAGGTGCAACTTCATATTAATGAGGACATTCGTCCTGTTGCTCAGCGATACTGACGAATTGCTTTTCATTTACAACAGGATGTTGAAAAAGAAATAGAGACATTATTAAAGCATGACATCATTGAGCGCTCTACTTGTCTGAAGCCATGGTTTTCATCCATAGTGGTGGAGTCAAAAAAGGACAGTGAGGGTGCAGTATGCATTTGTGTTGAGATGCGCTAGGCCAACAAAGCAATTGAAAAAGAAAGACATGCAGGTCCACACATAGCGGACATGATTTCACAGCTGAATGGCACCAGTCTTCTCCCATCTTGATTTGAACAAAGGATACCATCAACTCGAGCTGGAAGAGAACTGTAGGTAGATTACTACTTTTTTCTACTCATGTTGGTTTGTTCTGATACAAAAGACTCCGTTTTGGTGTGTCGTCAGCTGCAGAAATCTTTCACGAATGTCATTCGGCCAGTAATTCAACCTGTCACACGTGCTTTTAACTACAGTGATGATATACTAGTGTTTGGGGCCACATGTAAACAGCATGACAAAGCTCTATACACAAGTATGCCATCTTCTTGCTAATGCAGGTCTCACTTTAAATGCCGAAAAGTGTGAGTTTCACAAAACCAAACTCAAGTTCTTTGAGCATATTTTCTCTGAAGGGGGATGACTCCTGATCCTGAAAAAGTACAAGCTTTGTCTTCCACTTGTCCCTCCGCAGGATGTGACCATGCTGCTATCCTTTTTAGGCATGAACAGATATTGCTCCAGATACATTTGTGACTTTACCACGGTGAGTGCCCCATTAAGAGAGCTGACAAAGAAGAATGTTCCTTTCCAATGTTCCTCTGAATGTGACCAAAGTTTCAAGAAAATCAAACAAGAAAATGTAGCTGAAATGGCCTATTTTGATCCAAAGTTACATACTGAGATTGTAGTAGACACAAGCCCGGTGGGGTTGGGTGCGATACTTGCCCAACACAAGGAACATTCAAATGATCAGAGACACATTGTGGCCTATGCTAGCAGAAGTCTGTCTCAGACTGAACATGCCTATGCTCAGCCAGAAAAAGAGAGTCTGGCTGTAGTGTGGGCTTGTGAACATTTTCATGTGTTTCTGTACAGAAAGCATTTCACCCTTGTCACTGACCACCAGGCGTTGCTCACCATTTTTGGAAATCCAAAAGCCAAGATGTCCCCTCGCATTGAGAGGTGGGAGTTGCGATTGCAAGAATATGATTACACTATTGTGCATAAGCCAGGGAAGGATCAAAACCCAGCATTTTACTTTTCACGAGTGCCGTTACAACATCACAGTGCAACGTCTAAAGCGGCTGAAGCGTATATCAATTTTATAGTAAAGTCTAATATCCCTGCAGTTCTATCTATTGAACAAATCCTTGCTGCTACCAACACAGACAGAGAAATGCTCAAACTTAAGGATATCATTACAACGCAATCCTGGAGAAGGCATACTCGACCTCTCACAGATGATGTTGAATATCAACATTTTTTAAATGTGTAGGATGAACTTTCTGACACTCCAGAAGGTATTGTACTAAGAGGTTCAAGGGTTGTAATACCTGAGAGCTTAAGGCAAGTCATTGAACTGGCACACGAAGGACATCGTGGCATTGTAGCCACCAATAGAGCTCTCAGAGGCCGAGCGTGGTTTCCTCGCCTTGATGAAAGAGTTGAAATGGAACTGAAAGCATGTCACCTGTGTAACTGCTTATCTCCCAAGACAACACAGCATATGCTAAACATGTCTAATCTCCCTAAAAAAGCATGGGAGAAAATTTCAGTTGATTTCTTTGGACCCTTAAACAATAGCCATCATCTCATGGTAATTATAGATCAGTACTCATGTTTTCCCTTAGTAGAAGACTTCTCATCGACCATCCATGACAAAGTCACGGAGAGGCTGGATGTCGTTTTCGCAGTGTGGGGTGTTCCCTCTGTTCTTAAGCCTGACAACGGTCCACCCTTTAATAGCAGAGAGTTTAAGAACTTTCTTAATTGCTTGAGTGTCAAACATCAGAAAAGCACACCTCTCTGGCCACAGGCAAATGGCATTGTTGAATGATTTATGGGCACCCTGAAGAAAGTGATTCAGCACGATGCACTAGAAGGAATTGATCTCAAGTCAGCCCTATGCCCAGCCCTTTGTGCCTATCAATCAACTTCCCATTCTACAACAGGTGAAAGCCCTGCGACCCTGCTGATTGGGAGAGCCATTGGGACCAAGTTACCGCAACGGATCACGGACCGAGTAATAGACACTGATGAAATTCATGTCGCGGACACTTCTCGCAAATGCAAGATGAAGGCCTATGCAGATAAGTGCAGATGCACTCAGGAGATGGTTTTCGAAGAAGGATCCTAGACAAACAAAAATGGAAATGAAAGACTCAAGCTCTGTTTGATGCTGATCCATTGAGAGTCGTGACAAGTAAGGACATATGGTGACCGCTCAATGTCCCGGAAAGTCCATTACAAGGGACTCATCACATTTCAAGCATCTGCCTCGACGTTCATGGGCTCCAGACTTTATGAATGAGATAAGTCCACCTGAGTGCTGGATTCAAGCATCTGAGTCTACATCTACAATGCCAGATGACGGTGCAACTTCTTCACCTCGTATGACTCAATCTGGAAGACTGGTGCGAGCACCTCAATGACCTGTTAAGGAAATCTAATGTATATATGTTGTCTGTATGAACTCTAATGTATATATGTTGTCCGTACTTTTTAGTTAACAAAGGGAGAGATGTAGTGTTGTGTGATAAAGTAGAGGTCCCTTGTGGTCATCAGCGAACTCTTTACAAGTTGCTTAATCATTTTGGGGGGGTGTGGTCAATAAAGTTTATGACGCAATGCAGAATAAATAAGTGTGCTTCCGAGCTCCATGTGTGGTGTAGTCACTTATGTGCTCTAGAGCTGGGGTGGATGCGACAGCTGGAACTATCCCTTCCAAGTTAAAGAAATGCAGGTACTGAGTACCTGATAGTACCTGCCCATTTAAAACACTGGTGCAACTAAAAATAATTCAAGATAATCACACAGAATATCACAACTAATAACATGTGGCATAACTTTTACCAGATCAGTTTAGTGAAAGCCATGACAAATGTTGCAAATGAGAAGTGGGTATTTATGTAAATAAATCTGCACCATGTTATGTTGCCTTTGCTGGTTTTACTTGGGCAATAGTACACTTTCCTCTACACTCTACACTGTGGGACAAAGACACCTGGAGAAACGCATGTGAAAAATAGCCCTGAGCATCCCTTCCAACACCTTTGTGAGTGGGATCTGCCTTTCAGAGGCTTAATTTCCACTGATACACTAGGTGCAGTGGTAACAGGGCCCAGAGCTCTGATGGGCCTTTTGAACAGTGATAATTACTGTATTTTACTACTCCAACAGCAGTAAAAGAGGCCTTTTTCCTTGGTTGCACCAAGGGACATGGCATCCTTGCTATTGCTGCCTAATGATAATTACAAGTTAAATCAGAAGTAATCGAGAACTTGCGATTGATATATTTGATTGGCTGCTGCAGACGGGAAAAGATTAATAATAAATGGCAAAGTTCTGCTGTATGCCCTCCTTTGCTGAAGTGTGCTATGCCCTTACTTGGCGGCCTCCTTTCTGCTCTCTGTGAGCCAGTGTCTCACTTAAGAGCTGAAGGTCCCATGCTTTGTGGTTAATATGCTGAGCAGCATTCCTTGTCACACTGTCAATGCAGCCCTTCTGAGCAGAGAATGGTTATAATGTGTATTTACTTTACCAGAAGGAAATAGCACCCAGAAGGCTATTTTTATAAAGTTTGGTTTTGATTTGGAACATTGTAAAATATAGTTTTGCTTGTCAGAGGCACTGAACTGTCAGGAAACACTTAAAATACTGATTACATTATAGGCGAGCCACCATCTGTTATCTACATAGTAAATACTTCAAACCATTTCCTATTTTCAATATCATGTTGTTTGACCTGACAGCCTTAGGGTGGTCTTCCCCCTAACTTTATGCCTAACTCCTCCACTTTTCTGACCTGGTTTTTGCTGGCTTTAGGACTCTGCACACTTTACCACTGCTATCCAATGCTAAAGTGTGTCTCTTCCCTAAACATGGTAATATTGGCTCATCCCCAGTTGGCATATTTAATTTACATATAAGTCCCAAGTAAAGTGCACTGCATGTGCCCAGGGCCTGTAAATTAAATACTACTAGTGGGCCTGCAGCACTTATTTTGCCGCTCACTTAAGTATCCCTCTAACCATGGTTCAGGCCTGCCATTGCAGAGCATGTGTGTGCAGCTACACTGCCATTTCGATCTGGCAAGATAAACCTCTTGCCAGACCCAATCCTCCCTTTTTATACATATAACTCACCCCTAAGGTAGGCCCTAGACAATCCAGAGGGCAGGGTGCAATGTTCCTAAAAGGCAGAACATGTACTTTTAAGTACGTTTTACATGTCTGGTAGTGAAAAACTCCCAACTTCGCTTTTCACTACTGCAAGGCGTATCTCTCCCATAGGATAGCATTGGGATTATCTTATTAGATTTTATAAGTGTAATTCCCAACTCTGAGCAATAGACCTTTCTAGTTTTATGTCTCTGGAATCACAATTTAAAATCCAAACTTATGGTGAAGTCGGATTCTAAATTGCAATTGTGAAAATGCTTCTTTTTGAAAATTGGCATTTTCCTATGATAGCCATTTGGTGCCTACTGCCTGTCTCTGATACATGTCTGGGGAGGGTGACATCTGGCCTTTGTATTTTCCCCCTAGACAGCCACACACAATGGGAGCTTAGGTGTGACTTGAAGGGCCATCTTGGCAGGATGGGAGGGAGAAGGTGGACCAAGCCTCACTTACACCTGAATAGGCTGTGTCCTGTCCCCACACAAAGGGCTGCATATCCCCTGTAATGAGCCTAGAGCCAAGGCAGGAAGAGAAGACCTCTATGTACTTCAAAGCCATCTCTTTGTAAATGGTCAAAATTGAGCTTGAACTTAGGGGCTTATTATGATGTTGATGGGTCCGACACTGACAGCACGTCGGTGTTGGACCCACCGACATCTGCCCCTGCGGTCCGCCTGCCGCATTACAATGCGGCAGGTGGAGGCATTGGGCGGAGGGACCATCCACGGCCCTTCCGACGGGCTCAAGGAGCCCGTTGGTGCTTCGGAAAGACACCATAATCCCCTAATGATGGGAGATCTGCCGTCGGAATAATTATGCCATTTTCAGACAGCCTTTACATGTCGGCCTTTCTGACATGGAAAGGCTGGAAAATGACTTTGGGGGCCACTAGCAGGGCCCCCTTTCCTCCTGGCCCTTCGCTATAGGGCCTGGGGGGCACCTATGGTGCCCCCCTAAACATCCTGGCACCCTGTGGCAGGCACTGTGAGGTGCCTGCCACACGGTGCAGGGATGTTTGCAAACATCCAATTTGCTATGACAGCTTGTGCCGTGGGCCTTTTCAGCCCACCGCACAAGCTGCCATAGCAAAATGGATGTTTCCGGCTGCCCTATGGGCGGTCACATCTAAATTGTGAGGTCAGAACTGTCGATCTATGGTCGGGCGGTTTCCATTGAGTCCGCCCGTCATCGTAATCATGGCCTTATTGTTTTTTGCAAAGTATAGTTTTCCAGTGTCACAGAAAACCACTGCTTCCACCGTGTGACAACCTCAGCTGGAAGTGACCTAATTTGGGTCACAGTTAACCTCAGCAGTGACGGCGGCATGCTGGTGCCCTGTTAATCCATGAGGCTTATACTCAGAACACCATTGAAAGGCTCAGAATTAAGTGAATACATTATTCATTACAGCATCATATTGTATGGCTTTCTCTCCCATTTCCATTGTTCCACCATTTATGTTTTCCTGACATGTCCACCTCATGTGGTGGTAGATTCTATATTTGTTAATAAGACAACTCACACTGGTCATGATTCACACCTGAAAAGTAGTAAGCATTTGCTGGTGACGATGTTAGTTGGTGCACACAGTGTGTGTGGTGAACAATGACATATCCCTGAATGAAAGAGGAGTTGGAGCTGCATTGCATGTTCCTTGTGAGACTAATGGGTTTGGAACACTGTGACTATTGAGATACTAGTCGGAGTTGTTGTATTAGCCTTTAAAGGAGCTAGGACCTTGGTGTTGCTTTTCATATATAGTGGACTCATAGAATTGCAAGCCATAAAATGACACGCCTTTGAAAACATATGTTGACATTGTACATGATTAAATGTGAATGTATATCATTTTCATTGAACCTAATGGTACTGTCATAGTAAAAATGCCAGATATCATACATAAAGATTTCTGGATTTACATTCATTGCTCTGGTTTCAATCCACATTGCTTGAATATACATTCTTTGCTCTGGTATTGATCAACATTGTTTCAGTTCAATGAATCTATGTCATGCAAGACCTGATCTATACCCCTTGTCTGTGCATATTTTGTCATTCCCTTTAGTTGCTAACAAAACCTTTACTTGCTTGGCTTAGATGAAAAATTACACAGTAGTAAAGACTGCCTAAAATGCTCATAGAGGTGTTCAACTTAATACAGTTTCAAAAATATTGTTGGTCTTTAATATTGTTGCAAGAATATTGTGATATCTACAATATGGAGAGATACAATATCGTAGGTAAGAATTTAATTTGTTTATTTTGTCAATAACTTTAAAGAATTTATGAATATTTTATTTTAATATTTTTCTATAAAATATATATATCTTTTAATTTGAGTATATTAAGTTATAATTGTTTTATTGTTAATAATTTTGAAATTAATTTTAGTATAGTTTATTGGTTATTTTTTTGTTTGGTCATATATTTAAAAAATAATATTTCATTCAATTGTATTTTTTTATTTGGTGGGGGTTGTTGGATATTTATCAAGCAGGGTAGGAAGTGTATCTTAATGTATATGTTATAATATTTAATTAATTGTTAATAGTTTTTTTATTTTGATTGTGTAAATAAGTGACTAATTATGTAACTTAATTTTTTAATATACTTTTTGGTGTGTTTTTATGTACTGAATTTATATATTGTTATTAATTAGGATATTTTAATGTAATGTTTATGTGTATTTTATATATCATAAATTAATTCATGTTTTTAATATGTTTCTTTCTGTTGTTTTGTTTTGGAAGGAAGTCAGGCCGGAAATGGATTAAAATATATGTTTAATTCTTTAATTGATTATGTATTTTTAATTTGTTAATTTGATTGTAAAAAGGGATGTTATTATAATTGCTTTTTAAAACATGAGTATTAATTTTTTTAAATATGTAGAATATATATTTGAATTATTTGTATTCATTAGTGTTTCAAAATATATTGTGTTTGTATTCAATGTGTTTACATTTTTTTGTAATAATTATTTTTTTGATGAATTGTGTTTGTATTGAAGTAGGGTTACTGGTGCTTATAAAAACATTTTTATTAATTTACAAATGTTTTATTATTAATTGGTGAAATCATATACCAATTTTGGGAACTATGTGTTTAAATCTTTTATATTAAATTCATATATTTGTATTTAGTTGCAGCTTTTAATGTATGTATAGTTGCAATAAGTATTAATAAATGAATTATATATATTGGTAATAATATGTTTTTATATTATCCATTATTTATTTTGTGGATTTAAATTGTATTACATTTATTAATAATTAATACATATGTGGTAATAATTTTTATATTCTTTTGTATATTTTTTGCTATTCTATGTTTTTATTATTATTTAGTATTTGGACTGTAAATGTGATTCCACCAAAGTCCAACAAATTCACTACTGTTGCTCACATTGCGGAGGGAATAGTAAAGTTTACCCCGCCAACACTTTCCCTACTATTGCTCAGGTTGGAGTGGGAAGTAAACCTAACTCTCTTAAACCCAAAGTTTTACCTACTATTGTTCAGGTTAGAGTGGGAATTGTAAATTTAACTCCTCCAATCCAACTCTTTATTTGCTGTTCCTCGGGTTGGACTGAAGGTAGTAAATCTGATTTTGTGCTTTTCAAATGTTGGTAGAATAGAGTGATATGGCATTTTTATATGTATTTTCTATGTTTATGAGGTTGGAGTTCGAATTTTAAACTTTGTATCAAAGTTGCGTTCATATATATATATATACATATATATATATATAAATTGATGTTTGTAGGGTTTTAGTTATAGTAGTATTTGTGAATATGTATTTAATTATTTATTTGAATTTGGTTTATTTTTGTGATTGTTTTTAGATATATTTCTGCAATTTATTTTAAAGTTTATATTTATTTTAACTTATGTATTTCTTTGACAGTTTTTTTTGTTTTATTGCTTGGCACATTTTTGTTTTAGTAATGCATGTTTTAGTTTTAATTTTAATGACTTAATAATTATATAGTATAATTTAATTTTGTATAATTTATGTATACACAATATACTTATATACATTTATATTTATATATCTATATTTTCTGTTTGTGAAATGTAAATTAATTATTTATTTTATTGAATACGTTTTTATGTAATATTTTTATGTATTTTAATGTTACGTGTGGTATAGTTAAATATTTATATATTTTTATTCATTTTAAGGCTACTTATTTGTATTTTTAAGCTATTAGATACTCCTCATCTTTACATATATTTTTTAATGTGTTATTTTTTAAAGTTAATTTATATTCTTTTTAAGCTATTATAATGTTAAAAACTTTAAATATATATATACTTGTGTAGTAACTCGTTTCTATGCCTCTGTTTGGTGGGTTGGAATGTGGAATCTTAGGAATGGGATTAGAATGTATATGATGGTTAACTCTGGAATGTGTCACCTCATTCTGAGGTTGTCCTGTTGCGGTGCTGCATGCACTTTGTACCGAGCTACTAAAATAAAGGAGATTTATCGTCAACACCTTCTAAGTGTGATTACTACACTTAAATTGGCGACGAGCGGTCTGTTTCCAGTACCCCTTGAGAAGAAATCACCGTATCATTGAAACGGAGCCGGGCGCTTGGAGAACAGTTCTGGCCATTCGATGTTCAAAGAAGAGTCAGAGAATTGCACCGAGTGACTGCGAGTGCATTTTTGGACTGTGCTGTGCGTATTGGTGGTGCGACGGAAACTTCACCATACATAAATAAAGTAAGTGAAATCCTCTTTGGGTAACACTTACCAACGGTCATCTTTAACGGTCAGCCATTCGTTTAAATCCCGCATTGCCGATTCGAGCCTTTTGCGAGTCCTGGGTTCTGTGCGCGTTCCTCTATTGTCACGGAGGTGAATTCTGGGAACGTGTTAATAAACACAGAAAATGGACTAACTTCATCGTCACTACGCTGTTAAGCACGCACGGAGGCCATTTTGAGGTACTTAATATACTTCGGTAGTTAAAGGACGCTCCGTGACGGTCTTCATCCGGAAAGCAGCATTTCTCAAAGGAGTTCTCTTGGTGCCACTGCTCATTTTTCCTGACATGACGGTATTTGCTGATATCATTTACATTGTTTGAGACTTACTCACAAGGTGCATGCAGCGCTATTTGTACTGTGTTCAATTTTTGGGCACCATTTACGTGAAGTTTTTATAAGGACATTGCGCTATACTGTACTGTATGTTTAGCTAGGTTATACTTACTGTGTTCAATCTCCGGCACCACTTACCTGGAACTGTTTCAGAGCATTGTTACCTTCATTCTATTTAGTGGTGTTAATTCGATTTACGCTTATTCTGGCACTCTGCTTCATTGCCTATTTTGAGTAATAATGTCTGTTGGCGCAACTAATACATCCACCACTGGAACCAGCGCTGCAGGGGATGGCAATTTTTCTGCCATGCACATTAACTCTCCGAAGGAATTTTTATCAACACCTGGAGAACCTGTGGTTACTTGGAGTGACTGGAAGGAGTATTTTCTTAATTATATTGCCAACATGGAAGACATCAGTGGAAGTTTCTCCCCTGAAAGAAAAAAAGGATTTTAATGTATTCTTTGGGTCCTGAAGGTTTACGTATTTACAATGAGTTACAAAAGCAAGAGAGACTTGGTGGTGATATGGATGTTTTTAAAGCAGCCATTTTGGATCTTGATGATCATTTTTCTCCTTCTGTGTGCATTGCTGTCACAAGACACGCTTTCTTTCACAGGAAACAAGAAAAACATGAGGCAATTGAAGAGTATGTTTCTGCGTTAAAAAAATTAGCGAGTAAGTGTAGATTTGCACAGTTGCACGATGAGTTCATCCGAGACCAAGTTGTCATGTATACTAGGAATAAAAACATGCAAGATAAATTATGGGTGGAAGGCGAAGGGTGTTTGAAGGATATTGTTGCTATGGTGAAAAAAGCGGAACTCTCGGAACGTTGTGCAAAAGCTACACTTTCTCAGGATAAGAAGGAATCAGAGATTGTAGGGAAGATTTTGGAAAACAGGTCGGGGCAAAAAGGGTACCGTGACTTTAAAGTTGATAAAAAGAAAGGAGACTATGTTGAACAAAAGAAAAGTGGTAACTTGGTTTGTTACAGATGTGGTAGTTATTCGCACTCCGCTAGGTATGAAAGGTGTCCAGCCAAATCTGCAAAGTGTATGGAATGTGGTTTAATTGGGCATTTTTCTAGAGTGTGTAGACGGAAGTCTAAAAAAAACCTAAAGGGAAAGTTGCTTGTGTACAAGAAGGGGAGGATGAGAGTTTGTCAAGCTCAAGTGAGGATGAGGTACAAGTCAAATATGTTCAAAAGAAGAAAGTAGTACTTAACATTACTGATGGGTCGTCCTCGAAACCCTTATGCTTAATTTCCCTGGGTGGTATTACTGTTCAACTTGCTGCGGACTCAGGGTCTCCGTTTACAATTGTTTCCCGAGAGGTTTGGAAAAAACACTTCACAAATAATATTGGGGAGTGGTTAGAACCAAATGACATTTCTCCTGAGAGTTTTACAGGGGAAAAAATTGACATGTTGGGATATAGGACATTAATCTTTCGCTTCAAGGAAAGACATGCAATTGGGAAACTTTATATAGCCAAGGAAGGACCATCAGTTTTAGGATGGAAAGATCAGAAATCCTTAAACATTATACTTGATCCAAACAGCAAGGAACACGTTTTGGTGTCATGTGAAGGAGAGGATACTAGGAAGTGGGTTTTACAGGAATTTCCGGAGGTTTTTGCGGGTGTTATGGGTAAACTCAAAGGTTTTACGCCTCATATTCGATTAAAAGATAGTGCAATTCCCAAGGTACACAAAGCTAGGAATATCCCTTTTATAGTCAGAGACGAAGTCAAGTGTGAGTTGGAGAAATTGTTGAAATCCAACGTTATTGAACCTGTGGAAGCAGCTGAATGGGTTTCTCCATTGGTTGTTGCCCGAAAATCCAATGGGAAGGATCGTTTGTGTGTGGACTTAAGGTATCTCAACAACAATATACTGGTGGATCAGTTCCCACTTCCCAGAATTGACGAGATGTTATCTTTAACACGTAACGCTAAGTGGTTTTCCACTTTGGACCTTTCCGCTGCTTACCACCAGGTTGTATTGGATACTGGAAGCAGACATTTGACCACTTTCTGTACACCGTTTGGATGTTACAGATTTAAACGCAAGCCTTTTGGGTTGGCATCAGCCGCTGCAGTTTTTCAGAGGTTGATGTCAAAATTGTTTGGGCACATTCCTGAGGTGGTGTTCTTTCAGGACGACATTTTGATTATGGGAAAAGACAGGATACATCATGATACCATTCTTAGAGAGGTTCTTGCTATTCTCAGGGACAATGGTTTAGTTGCTGAAGGTAGCAAATGCAAATTTGCTGAAAAATCTGTTACGTACTTGGGGCATGAAATCTGTGACACAGGCATTAAACCCAAAAGCAAACTAGTGGAGGCCATTGTCAATGCTCCAGCGCCTAAATCGAAGGATGAACTTAGATCTTTCTTGGGTTTAGCTGAATTTTATTCGAAATTTGTTAACCACTTTTCCCAGAAAATGTACGAAATGCGTTTACTTATGAAAAACAAAGCTACCTTTTTATGGAATGATGTTTGTCAGAAGTCTTTTGAAGACATAAAGAAAGCCATCTCCGGTGCTCCTACATTACAAGGATTTAATCCTTTTGCTAATACATTTGTCACCACTGATGCCAGTGGTACTGGCTTAGGGGGTGTATTATCACAACTCTCAGAGCATGGTAAAGAAGTTGTTGTGGCCTTTGCATCACGTTCTTTGTCTCCCACGGAGGAGAAGTACTCAGTGATAGAACGAGAAACGTTGGCATGTGTTTGGGCCATGGAACATTTCAGGAAGTTCATTTGGGGAAAGAAATTTATTTTGCGTTCTGATCACAAACCATTAACCAAATTGCTTACAACAGAAGGTCTTTCGAGAGCCTCAGCAAGAATTGCTAGAATGTCAATGAGACTGCAAGATTTTGTGTATGAAGTACAATATGTTCCTGGGGCTAAAAATGTCATTGCTGATTTTCTCAGTAGACTTTCATTACCCCTAAAAGAAATTGACCATGACCCTTGGAGTGATTTTTGCGTGGCTAGTGTGTTTTCTGACACTGCAGGTTTACGTAAGAGTGAATGGGAAGAAGAGTACAAAAAAGATGAAATTTTACTGTCCGTAAGAAATTGGATCACCAATGGTTGGTCTAATGATTGCAAGGTCAAACCCGAATTGAGAGCTTTTTGGGAGGTACGGGATGAATTAAGTGTGGATGGTGAGTTTGTTTGTAGGGGTGAAAAGATTATTCCTCCTAAAGGAATGAGACAAAGGATTGTTTCTATTGGTCATGAGGGACATCCCGGTGTGTCTCGTACTAAAAGAAACATCAAGGCGTTGTACTGGTGGCCCAAAGTTGATTTGGAAATAGAAAGGGTTGTACGTGCTTGTGTAAACTGTGAATGCGCGGACAAGACTCAAAAAACACTCAACCCTCCTATGTCTTCTCTAGGTTGTCCCAATTTGCCTTGGGAAGATGTTGCTTTAGACATTATGGGACCTTTGTTGTGGCAAGATGGCGTTACCAAGTACATTTTGGTTGACCTTTTTTCGAGGTGGATTGAAGTTGAAGTTGTCAAGAGAGTTGACACCGAAAATGTTATTAGTTTTCTGGAAAAGTACTTCTTAAGAGAGGGTTTCCCGGCGTCCATCTTAACGGACAACGGGGTTCAATTTAAATCGGACATGATGAAAAAGTTTATGGAATATACGGGTATTGAACAAAGATTTACAGCCTTATATCATCCAAGAGGTAACTCTGTTGTGGAGAGAGTGAACAGAGTATTAAAAGGTGTATTACAGTTGGCTTGCAAGGGAAATAAGAATTGGAATGATGAATTAGACAAGTTGATTTGGTCGTACAGAGTAACTGTCCATGACACTGTAGGTGAAAGTCCTTTTGGATTAATGCGTGGTAGATTTCCTCATTGTAGAATTAATCCAGGATGGATGGGTAGAAGTAAAAAGTACAATTGGGATTGTGAGCAAGTTAGGGAGTGCATTACTAACTCTCAGTGTAAGAACAAATGTTATTTTGATGCCAAGCATGGTACCAAAGAAGTGTCTATTAAAGTGGGGCAACTTGTCAGAGTCAAGTGTGGAAAGAAGCTTAGCAAATTACACTCTCGATTTTCTGAGCCTAGGACAGTGACAAAAGTCATGCGCAATACTGTCGAACTGGATGATGGTAGTGTCCATCATATGAGTCGTATTTCCATTTCTGGTGGGTCTGTTGTCAGGAATGAAAGTGGTGCGAAAGTGGAAAGAACCAATTACTGGTGGATGGATGCTTTACCGTTTGTTGAAAGGAGGAAAGACGTGGTTAAGGACCCATGTTCACATTTTCTTGAGGTTGTTCCACAAGGCGTGTCTAGCGCACCAGGACCAGAGGTTGGATCTAGTACAGCTGTACCAGAGATTGGATGCAGTACTGAAGGTCACCCGGGGACTGAATGTGAAGATCGTTTGGATGTGGGGGAACCTCTTGTGGGTAATTCTGTCTTGGCTGAAGAGGCCAGTGTGACGGAGAGATCCAGCAAATGCGGCAGACGTATTATAACTCCTAAGAAATTGGAGGAGTTTGTTCGTTATTAATTTTATTTGTTTTTGTTGAATTTGTAAAGAAAGGGGATGTGTAGTAACTCGTTTCTATGCCTCTGTTTGGTGGGTTGGAATGTGGAATCTTAGGAATGGGATTAGAATGTATATGATGGTTAACTCTGGAATGTGTCACCTCATTCTGAGGTTGTCCTGTTGCATGCACTTTGTACCGAGCTACTAAAATAAAGGAGATTTATCGTCAACACCTTCTAAGTGTGATTACTACAACTTACGTGTATAATTGTGATATTTTGTGCACCATACTTTGCAGCCTATATTTTTGTACTTTATATAGTAGCTATGAAAAATAAATATGTTTGCCACAATATTTGAATATCATGCTATTTCTGTATTGCGATATTTTAACCTTGATATGATGTCATAGAAGACTCACAGGTGCTGTTACAGACTGGCTCATCCTACAGCCAAGGGTGAACTGCTTTTGATTGGGATTTTCAGTATGATATACTTGAGTCACATACTTGCTTCATTGGAGAGCTCACCACCTTTGGGAGAAGGAAAGAAGTATCCTCTCCCATTGGCGGCTCCTCAAGGGAATGCAGCGGGGCGGTGGGCGGGGGAGGGGCAGGGTGGGGGGTAGTAAACTCCGGCATACGGCCGAAGGAAGTTATGTAAATAAATAAATAAACAAAACGAATTACATTGCGCGCGTTGCAATGCCAAATGGCGATGCATCGCGCGCATTGTAATTCGTTTTATTGATTTTTTTATTTACATAACTCCGTTCGGCCGTATGCCGGAGTTTACTACCCCCCACCCTGCCCCTCCCCCTCCCCGCCCCACCACCCCGCAGTACTCTCTCGAGGAGCCGCCACTGGCCTCTCCATTGACCATAAAATCTACTTATCAATTTGCAGGCTGTGGTGAGATCAATTAACTAGGTCCTTGGTATAAGGCCTTGGAATCTTTTGAATGCCGATTTTGAGTCCATTTGACCGGGTTCATGATGTGGGTGAACCTGGAGTGGTTGGTGGTTTGGGCCAGCGAGATAAGAATGGAATACATTTCACAAATAGCCATTTAAACCATAAGCCACTTAGAGAAAAAAAATCGAAGGCTTGGGAAAGCAAGATTGGTGCTTAAATAACCTGCCATTGTTGCAAACAAACTAAAAATGTAAATATGGAGTTAGATCCCAAAATTCCCTAAAATGCCTTGAAATTTACCCTAGAAGCACACACCAAATGGAAAAACATGATTATTGATTGTAGGGAAAAAAACATTGTTAAGTAAGCATTGGATATTTTGCATTTCAAGATCTGTCAAAAGGAGTTCGAGAAATAAGAGAGTTTACAACGAGAGTGTTCCTTAAGCTCATTTTTCTTTGGGAGACTCATGACTAAAGTGCTCTTGCTTACACAGCAAGAATGTGACGAGTAGCAGAACCCTTCATATATACATTAAACATTTACATACATTTTATATTCTCTAAAACATAAAAAATAGCGCAGAAAATTTCCGTTCCGAAACGGGAGACTGCAGTTTGTCGACATAATTTGAAATGGGGCTGCTTTTAAAAAGTGTCCCAGGAAGTTTGAGTGTTGCGAAGACCCAAAATTTCTACAAAAAAATGTGCAAGATTGGCAAAATCCCTTGTTCTTTTAAACCTGAGTCGAGCTGCCACTTCCAGTCTTTTCGGTGGTTCCAATCAAATGTCAGCGGGCAATCCCAGCAGGAAACAGCTAGTATTTCTGAGTCTGAAGTATTCAGACTCATTGGAGGAAAACACGAGGGATCAATACACAAACGATTTCCTGGCCTCATTCTTTTCTTTTTTTCATGTTGTTTTTATTTTTAAAATCAAAATTAAAACTACATTTCCACCCTGGCAGTCCTACTCACTGCGATGCTGCCAGCAGCATGGAGTATTTCCCTCTTAAGCGACAGTCAAAACTAAGAATTCCACTGTGTTGCTAGGCAACATCTACATTGTGACCTTCACAAAGGTATTAAGTAAATTCCATGTATATGTTTATATATATATATATATATATATATATATATATATATATAAATATATACATACATACATGCATAATGCATATATCAGAATAGTTATATTTGTATATCGGGCATTTGCAAAAATCTGCAGTTTTGTCAATGAGTTGTGCATCAGTATATAAACATACACACTAATGAATATGTATACATGTATATACACTCGCATATATATATACATATATTATTTTGTTTACATATATATATATATATATATACATATATATATATATATATATACATATATACACACACACATATGCACACATAGATACATACCTAAAAGGTTCGCATTTCGTCACTGTTTATTCATCCATTTGTCTATCAAACAAATTTTCAATGCAGTCAAAGAGTGAAATTTGCTCTTGGTTGAATGAACAATGACATGAAAGACTGAAGACTGACTTGTATACCAATCTGCTGAACACAAAGCGGCCACTTAATTGCAACTTGCACATGAAATATGCACCACTTGGATGAGTCAATGAAATGCAGTCATGACGTTGTGGAATTTTGCACACAAAAAATATATATATATATATATTTGTAAGTCTTTGGGATTTAGTAACATATTATTTTGCCTTTAGTCCATACTTGGAAAGTGGGGTTTGGTGTAACTGCATTTTCAAATAAACAAGGCAATAGATATTGTGAAAACAATATTACCAAAAACAGATTCAATTAAGGGCTTAAGAGCTTCTGAGTCACCCATATTCAAACAATGCTCCCATATGTCATTTTCTGGAAACAGGTTTAACAATCAAGGGGCATATTATCAACGGCCAGCGATAATTATCGCTGGCCGTGCTTAGCGACAGATTCCCTATCGCAGGCTATCTCTGGAATTTATCGCCCTGGTAGCGCGTTATTAACAACGCGCTTCTCCAGGGCGATAAAAATTCCAGAGATAGCGAGGTTATCGCCGTTTTGCAGGGAACATCGCTGGTTTTCCAGCGATGTTCCCTGCAAAGCAGCGATACTTCTGCTGATACGACCCTGTGGTCGTATCAGCAGAATCCACCCCTATGTTAGGGATGGCTAAGTCAGGATTTTAGCAGACGTTAGATTTTGGCGAAAACGGCCGTTTTCGCCGAAATCTAACCTCTGCTAAAATCATGTGGGCTGCCTTGTAAATATCGCGATGTGAACATCAGCGATATTTGCAACGTAGTCCATCCGAGTACGCCCACTTTGCATCTCATTAGAGATGCAAAGATGGGCGTTGGGGAAAGAGGCGATAATGCAAGGATTTACGCGATAGCGTGACCTTGCTGATTAGGCGATAAAATTATCGCCGCTTTTCGTCCGAAAACGGACGCAAAAGCGGCGATAATTGTTTATCGCCTCGTTGCTAATATGCCCCCAAATTCTTTAACATGTCTACTGATGTGAAAAACGGATTGGCTCTGACATTAATAAAGATATTGTTATTGTATTTGACTCTCATGGCCACTTCCACATTATCTTATAGTCTTAAAAAACATTTCCCTCGCATCCTTGTATTATTATATGCATCTGAAATTAACATTACTGGATTTTTCCCCTGTTGTAACTGTTTCTCAATTGTTTTGCACAATCCAGTGTAAAGGAAAATGCGCATATCTACATAGAAATCTTTGAATTTAAAAAATATAAAAATTTGAAGTTTTGTGAAGTTTAAGGTATGGCTCCCAAAATTATAGGGCAATATTGTGGGCCAATGTGTAGTATACATGCAGAGTGTAAGATGCTATTTATTACCATTGTTGAGAGAGTGGACCGCTCAGAATAATGAGAATGGTAGCCTCAAGTGGGTCATGATGCCTCTTCCCTTCCTGAACAACGCTAATAAATAGCATGTCACACTCATTGCATCTGCATATATGGTTTATGCCATACCGGTATGCTGGTTACTTGTGTGTAGAAGTTATAAAAAAAGGCATTAAACCAGAACCAGAACACAAGGTGTTAAATCCTTGCATTGAGAGAAAATCACATAGAATGAGTGCCATGACTATTAGCAGAATGGTTTTCCTCTGTCAAGTCATTTTAACATGAGTTCTGTGAGATAGTAAGCAGTGTTTTCTCATGTCATTTACAGTATACTGCATAATGTAAAATGGAATTTGACCTTCACACTTTAGTAATATATGTGTGAATATGCATTTATTAGTACACTTGCTCGAAATAGTGTGTATTGGGAAACAATTATTTTCACTAGCATGGCATATACACACATATATATATATATATATATATATATATATATATATATATGTATGTATGTATATATATATATATATATATGTGTATGTATGTGTGTATGTATGTATGTGTATATATATATATATATATATATATATATATATATATATATATATATGTATATGTCCTTACAGAGGCATGGACGTTACTAAGATGCAAGGAAATGCGCTTCTCTAAGACTCAAGACTATGTCCTTCTCAAACCCTTCAAATGTGTTTGTCAGGAGAAGCATTCTGAAGACTTTGTGTGGCTTTCTTGATCTAGAGTTGTGCTTGTCGTTGCTGGTCAAGAGTTTCCGAAGCTCAGCTTGGTGATAGTGTCCTTCTACTTCAACCTGAGGGCAGATGAGCAGATGCTGACACTTGATCGGAACCTTTGAAAAATGTGCTTCTCTTTCTGACTGCATCATCTCACTTTTTCTGTGTAACCAATCCATATCATTGTTTTCAATTTACACCAGAATCATGGACCATTATCCAACATTATCTGCACGTATTTCAGTTAATTTCCTTAGTGCTTATTCTCTTTAAACTAGTGTGAAAAAATAATGAGCACTTTGCTAAAGTCGCTAAAAAAAGTCTCCAATTTTCTACATATTGAATTTACTATTTTAATTCTTTCTCTGTCAAGCTTGAAAAAAAAACATTTCCGCTTCCACTGAATGAAATCCTCTGCATGCAAGAAGCCTGCCATAAACTAATCCAGTGAGTGACCATTTTGAATGAGTTTTCCTCCAGTTTCAAATAACTTGTGTTAGCAAATGGCAGTTCAAGCACCCGAACAGATTGAAACGTCTTTCTTTCACAGACCTTTCTGTTGTTATTGCAAAGAACCTATTTCTAAATAACAAAATAAATAGAACATTTCTATGGCACTTGCATTGTTCTGCATAATTGTATGGGTTCCTTTTTGGGCTAGGGGAAAAGGGATAACCAAAATAAACAAATTTAACTGGCCAACAAAGGTCATATTTCCGACTCCCTTCTGTATGACCTCTGGTCCAATGCTATTGTTGCCTGAAGTCTGTCAAATTCATGTCTGCTGTCAGGACTCAAATTTCCCATACCCCTACTGTCTTCATCCTCATCATCGTCATCCTCATCACGGCTCATAAAAGCCAGTTCGTTCTCGTAGCAGAAAGTGTTGTTGCTCGGAAGCAAAAACTTATTCTCCACCATCTCCTTTGCACTGCACCGCGGAGTTGATGGAACCTCATAGGTTTTGTGGAAATGAGAGTAGTCTACTTTGTATTGTTTTTTCTCCTCAAATAGGACAGGCTCAAAGCGGTGGCCCCACAAAATTTCATTGGCCAAGTATGAGCTTCGGGCTTGTGCTGTCATGGCTGTCGCTTCCACCATCCCTTCAAGAATAACCACAATTTCAAAATCGGCTGATTCCAAGTCCTGCTGGCTAATCCCAAACAGTGGACTTTCTTCATCAATTTCATGAACAATTGTAATTGGAGATACCAAGAAAATACGGTCTAAGCCTTTATCAAACCCAACGTTGATATCTATTTGGTCGAGTGGTATATATTCCCCTTCTTCTGTGATTCGAGGCTTAATTAGCTGAGCTCTGACATGAGCTTCGACAATGTGGCTTTTCCTAAGATTTCCAACTCTCCACATCAAGCTAAGTTTCCCATCTCTCATGGCTATCACTGCATGATGGCTGAAGAGTAAAGTTTGTGCCCTTTTCTTAGGCCGAGCCATCTTTGCCATTATTGCACCAATCATAAAAGAGTCTATTATGCATCCAACAATTGACTGAAAGACTACCATGAATATAGCAATAGGGCATTCCTCTGTTACACATCGGAATCCATATCCAATCGTTGTTTGTGTTTCAATGGAAAACAAGAAAGCAGCCATAAATCCATTTACTTGAAGAACACAAGGCTTGAAGTTCTCATCTCCAGCAGGGTTTTCTAAGTCTCCGTGCATGAATGCGATTAACCAGAAAATGAGGCCGAAAAGCAACCAGGATACCAAGAAGGCAAGTGTAAATATCATTAGCATGTACCTCCATCGAATGTCTACGCAAGTCGTGAACATGTCAGCTATGTATCTCTGAGACTTGTCATCCATGTTTGTAAACTGGACATTACACTGGCCATTTTTCTTCACAAACCTGTTCCGACACTTCCTCCTGGTGTGGATCTTACCATTGCCAAAGCCATTGACTCCTGGCATGGTGGTCAACCGGAGTCCTTCTTCTTCTGAGGATACTACACTATAAGGGTTAACCCTGCCTGCACTCATCCCTGCGTAAAGCACAGGATTGCTTCAGAAAGTGAGTTCTTTTCTGCTTCCCCTCCACTTTTGGCTCAAACGTAGTGTCGTTGCGAGGGTCCGGGGAGAAAATCTGCAACCACTCAGAGAATCTGTAATGAGAACAAAAGAAATCAGTTAGTTGTGCAGTAAATATATAATGTAAATTATATTTAACTTTTACTAGTCAACACATCTTTCATAACATATAGCAAAAGTATACTCCAGATATTAGTGAGTGAGCAAGACTTAAATAGAGCATAAAAAACTGAAGAAACTGGTAGTCTAGGAGTTATTATTCCAATACTTTTATCAATGCATATGATAAATTATTACTGAACTTCGCAGAAGCCATTGTTGATTCAATAGCATCTTACGAGTTAGCATAAAAAAATTAATTAAATATACATGATAGCATCATTTCAAACCAAGTCTATGGAGCAGGTAAAATGATAGGAAAGATCCTATAGATTCCTTGTCTGCACATAGGAACGGATACAAACTAAAGCAGTTCATTTGTGCATTTCCATATCTTTTGCATGTGAAACGTCTTCTGTATTCAAGATTAACAATAGATTGGATTTAGATTGTAAAGGATGACACACCTATTTGCACAGTTTTTCAAATTTTTCCTGTCCTTGCATATTTACCTGGTGGGCATCTTTGTGATGAAAGTGCATTTACTACAGATATAATCTACACATTTAGGGGGTCATTACGATGGCGGTCGGACAAGCATCTGACCGCCATCGTTGTGGGATTGGGACCGGCCGACAAGTAGTCGGCGGTCCCAACCACCAGATTAGGATGCAACAGCAGTGTAGGCGGTCGGAAACATCCCTTTTTCAACGTATGGCTTGTGCTGCAGTCCGAAAAAGTGCCACAGCATGAGCCACAATTGAAAAGGGGATGTTTTTAAACATCCACGCACTGTGTGCCAGGCACCATGTGGTGCCTGGCACACGGTGCATAGATGTTTGCGGGGGCACCACATGGTTCGTCCTGGCCACATAGCAGAGGCCGAGGGGGGACAGGTATTGTAGTGCAATTAATTATTCATTGCAGAGTATCATCTTATTTTTTTTATCTTTTTGTACAATTGTTATGATCTAGTGCTCACAAAAAAGTGAAAAACTTACTTTAGTGAGTGAAAAACATTGAAACATGCATCCAGTTAAACAACAAGATACTAAGCTCCTTAGGATAATTTTTTTATATAATAAAATAAGGAGTTAGGTTGTTCTATGGTCGACTGCGTTTCGATCTCATTTAGTTTAGATCATCATCGGGACAGGTGTGTGAGCACCTAGTATCTATAAGATTAAAAACAAAAATTGTGGGGGTCATAATGTAGAACCCCAATTGCCTGCTTAATTATACAATGATTAATTTAAGGGACAAAAAATTTAATGAGGGCCTTAATGTTCAAAGGTTTAGGGCCAATCCTCCTACAAATAATTGTATTAGTGGCTCAATTCCTTATTTTAATCATCTCTCTTTTGTATCATAATTTTGCTGTATTTACGTCCCATGTAACAATATGACAATTTCTGGGGATCAACCTTGCAAAGGTTGCCACTAATTGAATTATATTTATGAGGAGAGACATGATACATTCGAACATTAAGCATGATGACACATCACAAAACGTATTCTTTGTCCTGAAGAAATTCCAAGTTAGGAATGAAATGCGTTGGCTGTGCTGGTCTTTTTGTATAATGGAGATATTGGAAGAAAAATAAAGATTCTTTTTGTAAACTTTTCTAAAGGTGTAAGTAAGATGCTTTTTTTCTCTATTGCGAGTTGAACTAAACATCTAGACTTAGGGCCTTATTAGAAGTTTGGTGGCCCATGAACCGCCATCTCAGCCGTGGTGGTCCAACTGCAGTGAGCCGTCTGGGCAGATTGGCTTTGCGAAGACAGCGGCTGGAAGGCAGTCTCTATTGGACGGTACAGAGGCGCAACACTGCTGTCCATATTACGAGTTGACTTCCTGACGAGCTGACCTCAGCGGTCGGACCACCGCCTAAAGTTTGGCGGAACTTAAGGATTTGGGGTGCATACTCACCCCTTTTCAGTTCTTTCCAGCAGATTTCGATGTGGATCCTTTTCTCCAGGCCCCCCTACACAGGGGCATCTTAACCCAGAGGAATACGACCCCGTCTTCGGCGAAATACAGGTAAGTGCTTTGGTACCATGTACCCATTACCAGGACTGCCCACATATGGGTCGGACTCCGGCAAAGGGTAGGTGGTATTTTTCCACATAAATCATGCATATGTGTGCATTCGACACATATGCAGTCGGAATGTACACACAGGCATCAATATATATGGAAATACAGTGCCCAACATCTCAAGACCACCGCAGCCACACCACCGGCCCCACCGGAAACTCGTAAGACAGCGGTCAGAAGGCCACAGGCGCAGTGGTCTCCTAGCAGACGCGGTCCTTCGCCAAACTCGAAATAAGGCCCTTAGACACTAAGCCAAGAAGACATGAACAGGAAAACTTGAACAGTGTTACAAGGATTCATTGACAGGGGATCTGGAATGGAGACACAAGAATAGGCACAGACGCTGGGAGCATGAGGCAGAGACACTTGCACAAAAAGTTTTTGCTGCCTGGACAGGGATGCACAGATACTGAAACAAGAAACTGGGACAAGAAACCATGTGTAACAGGACTGAAAGACACTGCCCCACCCTAGACACGTGAATAATATAAGGGATAAAGTACCCCCTGCCATACATTATAAGGAGTTCCATTACCATAAAGAGGAGCGAGGCCAAAGGCCAAGTTCCTTTATAAGGTTATGGATCTCCAAGGTGACTTGCAAAATTCTTGTCATGTACGCCAGGGGGTACTTTATCCCATATAATGCAACATCACCTTTCCCACAAACCAGTTACAACCTTGCTGTGTAGCTCTTTCATATGAAAAAGCGAGTATGTTTGCAAACATGAAGAATAAAAATAAAACCTGTAGTGCCTAAATAAACACATCAAAAACCTGTTAGATATTTGTTGCAAACAGATATTAGAAGCAGTTCAATATGAATCAGTTTTAAAAAAAAAGCTGTAGTAGCTCGGAATGTGTAGAAACATGCAGAAAGATTCTAGCTTATCTCTATATCAAGAGTGCCAAAAATAAGCATATTTTCTCTGCTTGTCATTGTAAGCTATTAAAATAGAGCAGAAGAAAAAAAAGCAACTGTGGCATCCTGCTTCCTTCTCACTCATTGTTCTAATACCATGGTTACCTGGGGATTCCACTCAGCTGTTGGCTTCCCTAGGATTGGAATGTACTGTTTGAACTGTTGGTAACTGTGATCCTTGTCTGGCTGAGGACTTGGATGGGTTTTCTCTTCCTTAACAATAAACTTGGATTTCAACTTTAAGAATAGCTGCTTTGCGTGATCCTTTCATCCCACTCAAGGATCCTACACTGGCGTAGTCGGCAGCTGGCAGAGGAACCCAACAAGACTCAACTGCATCTGGATGCTGTGTAACCCAGGTAGTGAACTGGAACTCCTACCTCAGGTACTTTCATTCAATTCCCTTGAAGCATGTATGCGGGTTTTCATCAGTTAAAAAGAAACTCCTAGTCATTTAACCCGGGATTGGGAGCTATCGCCGCGCTTTCTTCGTGTTTTTAAACGAGAAAGGGTCGACGCAGGCTCGTCCTTATAGGGTCCTCTGTGCGTGTTTCTAGTCATTTTTGTAAACACGAGTGCACCTTGCTGCTTTCTACCTTGCGATTGACTGCTCTGTACTAAAAGGAGATGTGCATTTGTGCCTTTTAATCCACTGCCGTTTAATTTAAAAAATCGGCTGATTTGGGCTGGTGAATTTGACACTTTTCCTACGCTGGTTTCTATGTCAGCTGTATTTTACACCTATTTTACACTGCTTGTCCAACTTCGACGTACGATTTTAAAGCTAAATTTTTCAAGCTTACCTCGCATTCGCACTCGCGAGCGCAATATTCCTCTATCTTCGCTTGTTCGTCGCGCGGTGAGGAAGGCTCTGAGTGTCTAGAACGCAACCCTCATTCTTCTCAGGAGTGTCACGTTGGCACACTTTTCACGTTGCGTTATGACGTGGGAGCCATCTTGGTAGTACTCTTTTGTCTTCTCCTTTCTTCACTTGCGTGCCACTTCAGTGACACGCACACTTGATCATCCTGGAGTTAGTTAGTTTGGCGTGTTCATTCTGTGACACGCACACATACACGAGAGTCAGCGTGCCACTTCTGTGACACGCACACTTGATCATCATCCTTAAAATCTTCAGTTGCGTGCCTCTTCAGTGACGCGCACACTTTATTATCCTTGAGTTTCCATGAGCTGCGGGTCCATGCTGTGACACGCACACATACGTCAGAGTCAGCGTTCTGGAGAGTTGCGTGCAGCATCAGTGACACGCACACTTGTTCCTAATTTGGCTGGTGTACTTTACACACTCACTTGTTCTAAATCAACTAATGTACACTTTTGTGAGTTGCTGTGACACGCACACATACGTCAGAATCAGCGTCCTGAAGAGTTGCGTGCAGCAACAGTGACACGCACTCTTGTTCCTATTTTGACTGGTGTTCTTACACTCTCACTTGTTCTAAATCAACTAATTGTTACACAATTGTTTGGCGTGTTTCAGCTTTTGTTTCCTGTGACACGCATACACTTTTACGGCATGTGTCAGCGCTATTAGATAATTTATTATAATAGTATAGTAGTTTCAAGTTTTGCTCTTTGTCACGGTTGTCTTGTACGCACAGACCAGTTACACTTTTGTCTTCTCTCTCTTTTGTTTTAACGCTAAAGAATGCAGAATGTTACTGCTCCTTCTTTCTTTCTTATGTCTCCTGGAGAGCCACCCATCAAGTGGCAGAAATGGAAAAACGTTTTTGAGCGGTACGCTAGAGTGTGTGGTGTAAGTTTGAGTGCGGAGAGCAGACCTTCTCTTCTTCTTCATTGCTTAGGATCTGATGGTCAGGATGTGTTTGATCACCTTCCTGAACTTAGTGATTCAGAAGGTAGGGATTTAAATGAATTCGAAATTTGCATGAAAAAGCTCGATAAACATTATTTACCCAAAGTTAGCACCATATTAGAAAGATATCATTTTGGGAGAAGGTGGCAAAACAAAGGAGAAACTGTTGAAAGTTACATCACTCAACTTAGGAAACTTGCTTCAAGCTGTAAGTTTGGGGAATGTTCTGAAGAAAGAATTCGTGACCAATTCATGTTGGGATGTAACATAGAAAAAATACGTGAAGAACTTTGGTTGAGAGATGAACCGTCTTTAGACGAGGTGGTTCAAGTAGCTAAGAGGGGTGAGCATTCCTTGAAATGTGTTGACATTATCAAAAGAGATAAACAAGCAGCTGTTCAAGTTGTTATAGGAGGTGATCAAAGTGTTAAAGTTCGGGAAAAACATGTAGTCAAACCAGACGTTGTGTCAAAAAGTAAAAGTAAGCCTTTTGTCCCTAAATGTTTTAGATGTGACAAAGTTGGGCATTTGGCAAATGATAAAAAATGTCCAGCTTTGCATGTAATTTGTTCTAAATGCAAAAAGAAAGGCCATTTATCTATTGTTTGCAAAACTAAGATTGAAACTTCAAAAGTCAAATGTGTAGAAGCAGGGTTTCCTGAAGAGGATTTTGTATGTGGACAAATTGTTGTTAAGGTGGATTCGGATATGAATAAATCTGGTCCAATTGATACAATTCAGGTAGAAGGTGAAACCACCAAAGTTCTTTTTGACTCTGGTGCTAAAATCACCATTATTTCAAATGTGTTTTACCAGAGCAAGCTTGCACACAAGACTTCCCTTTTTAAACCAGATATTCGTCCGCTTGCGTATGGTGGGGAGCCTATTCCTTTATTAGGCTATTTTGTTGGTCTTATTGAATACAAGCATCGGTATGCCTCAGGGAAGGTTTATGTGTCAAAAAAAGGTGATAGCATAATCAGCTGGTTTCATCATGGGGACTTGGGTGTTATGCTAGACCCGGGTAGTGCTTGTCCCATTAAATTAAAGGAAGTTGACAACACCATTCATGAAATCAGTGATGGTAGTGTTGAATCACGCATCAAGCAAAAGTTTCCCAAGGTGTTCAGAGATGAACTTGGTTGTCTCAAGGATGTGAAACTGGAAATACGTTTGCGTCCTGATTCACAACCCTCTATCAGCAAGGTAAGGAATGTACCGTTTGCTGTGAAGGAAGAAATGAGGAAGGAATTGGATAAGCTTAAGCAAGGTGGGATTATTGAGGAAGTAGAAGGAACTGATTGGCTAGCTCCGGTTGTCGCAGCTCGTAAGGCCAATGGTTCCCTTCGTTTGTGTGTGGATTTGAGGCAATTGAACAGGTGTGTTATATCTGATCGATATCCACTCCCCAACATTGCAGAGTTATTCGTTTTATTGGATGGGGCCAAAGTCTTTAGCACCATTGACTTGGCCTCAGCTTACCATCAAATTGAGTTAGCGGAAACTTCAAGGGACTATACTGCCTTTATAACTCCTTTTGGCACTTTTCGTTTTGTTAGGATGCCTTTTGGGCTTGTGTCTGCAGCAACTATCTTCCAACGTGCAATGGAAAAAATTCTTAAGGGCTGTAGGGGTGTTTGTGTTTACCAGGATGATATTTTGGTCTTTGGAAAAGATCATAAGGAACATGAGGAGCTCCTTAATATTGTCTTGGGTAGACTTGAACAAAGTAATCTCACCATTAAATCTGAGAAATGTCGGTTTGGTACCTCTACCATACAGTACTTGGGAAACACTATTTCCGGGGATGGGATCAAGCCTAATTCCAATCTGGTTGATACCATTAATCGCATGTGTCCCCCCACGTCTAGAGAGGAGCTCTTAAAGTTCTTCGGCATGGTCGAATATTACAATAAATTTGTTGGCAATTTTGCACAACTCTGTTGTAATATGAGGACTCTTTTAAGGAAGGTTTTTGAATTCAATTGGAGTGAAGCTTGTGAACATGAGTTTGATACCCTTAAAAGGAAACTTAGTGATGCTCCCAGACTCAATAGTTTTGATCCCTCAAAGACTTCCATCATTACCACTGATGCCAGCCTCAAAGGGTTAGGGGCTGTTTTACAACAGGAAGGTGAAGACGGTTTGAAAACCATCATGTTCATTTCCAGAGGTCTTAAGGATGCAGAATCACGCTATTCTGTTATAGAACGGGAAGCTTTGGCAGTGTACTGGGCTATCAAGAAGCTTAAAAAATTTCTGTGGGGCACCAAGTTTTTAATCAAAACTGACCATAAGCCGCTTTGTGAAATTTTCACAAAGAAAGGAATAGACCTTGTTTCTAGTAGGATTACCAAATGGGTGATAGCCTTACAGGAGTATGACTTTGA
Source organism: Calotriton arnoldi (assembly GCA_963921515.1). Lineage (NCBI taxonomy): Eukaryota > Metazoa > Chordata > Amphibia > Caudata > Salamandridae > Calotriton > Calotriton arnoldi. The sequence goes on along the minus strand of CAWUFW010008600.1, from coordinate 651,072 downwards.
AATAAGGTATATTCCTAGTGTTGAAAATCACATAGCTGACACTCTTTCAAGACTTGTTGGTGAGGGAAATGATGATGTCAATGATGAGAGTGATGTTCATGTTTGTGTGGTTGGGGAGGAAATCATAGATGAACATCTTTGGCGTAGTGAAATGACCTTAGATCCTGTACTCACTGAGGTATTGTCTCTTATTCACAGAGGGTGGCACAAAAGAGACAAGCTTCTGATGAGGCTGCTAAATTTTGGGGATTAAAGGATGAGTTAGCAGTTTGTGATGAGTTGTTAGTTCGTGGCACAAGATTAGTTCCTCCCCTGAAACTGCGTAAGCTTTTGATTGAGTTAGCTCATAAATCCCATTCTGGTATGTCCAAGACCAAGGAGAGGCTTCGCGCTTCTTATTGGTGGCCAGGCATGGATCTTCATGTTGAAAGGATCATAAGGGATTGCATGATTTGTGCAACTAGTGAGAAAACGAAGTTGGTAAGGGTGCAACCTATGGTCAACAGAGAACTTCCTCGTGGACCCTGGAAGGATGTGGCTTTAGACATTCTTGGGCCTATTCACTCTGATGGTCGTCAAGTCTTTATTTTGGTGCTCATCGATTTATTTTCTAGGTGGCCTGAGATTCATTTCACTTCTAGTATTGAAACTGGTATTGTCATAAAGTTTCTGGAAACACTCATTGCTAAAGAAGGTTATCCAGAAACTATTCTTACTGACAACGGTGTACAGTTGGTCTCACGTGAAATGGAGATGTTTTTAAAAGATCGTGGGATCAGGCACAAGAGATGTTCTCTTTACCACCCAGAAACCAACGGTGTTGTGGAGAGGTTCAACAGGGTGTTGAAAGAGACCATTTCCTGGGCAAAAAGCTCTGGCCTTAATTGGAAAAATGAAGTTCTAAAGAAAATTGAGTCCTATAGGGTGTCTCCTCACAGTACGACTGGTATGTCACCTTTTGTTCTGTTCAAAGGTAGGCTCCCATGTACCATGGTTAAACCCTCTTGGGTAAGGAATCTAGAAGGAAACGTGGAGGAGTCAGTTTCTCCGTCTTCTTCCAATGAGCTTCCACCTGTCTGGCGTTTGAGGGAGGAGGCCAAGGGTCTGTCTAGAAAAATGTACTTTGATTCTAAAAAATCCTCTAAGTGCACTGTTGTGAATGTGGGAGACTTGGTGGTAATCAAGTTACCTGGTTCCAAGGTAAAGTTCTCTAAACCTATTTCTGTCACTAAGGTTTTTAATAATGCTGTCAGAACTCAAGATCACAGAATTTGGAATTTGAATAGAGTTGCTGTTTATAAAGGGCCTGTTATTACTGATGGTGTTCCAGTTAGTGACAATCCACGTGATTTCTCTTCTGTTTCTTCACACTCGTCCTCTAGGTTAGTTAAGAGGCCGAGTTATTTAAAGGTCTACGTATCATAACATGTCCTCCTTTGTTACCTCAGCTTTGCATTCCCCTTTGCCTCTCTCTTCACCTCACCCAGTTTCTCCCCTTCCTCCTTCCCCAACCCCCTTGTGTTCTCTTTGGTTAATGCGGGAAGGTGTGTGGCATCCTGCCTCCTTCTCACTCATTGTTCTAATACCATGGTTACCTGGGGATTCCACTCAGCTGTTGGTTTCCCTAGGATTGGAATGTACTGTTTGAACTGTTGGTAACTGTGATCCATGTCTGGCTGAGGACTTGGATGGGTTTTCTCTTCCTTAAGAATAAACTTGGATTTCAACTTTAAGAATACCTGCTTTGCGCGATCCTTTCGTCCCTCTCAAGGATCCTACTGCAACATTCTGTTTTTATTGCTTTAAACAGCTGCTTCAATTTTGCTCCTAACCTGACCAGCCTTTCACTTTGACTGCTTGCTCAGGCACCAAGCTTAGTGACGTCAGAACCTGACTGCAATATTATAGTAGTTGAGTTTTGGCGTCTTTTCTTTATAATCGGCAACTGAGTGCTTCACTAGTCACCTATTAGAAAGAAATTAGAGACTTGCATTTATACAGGGATTACAGAATCCCATGTATTATAACACAGAGATAAATCGCTCCACAAACTAACATAAACCATGTATCACTCCGGGTCAATAATCTGAGCACTGGAATAAGTGTGTTACAAATAGCACTAGCAACGCAAAATAGCAAGCACAAAGCATAACTACAGGCTCAAATCACACACTTTTTTCACACCTAAATCGTATTTATGTGGGCAGAAAATAATTTTGTGATTACGAATTCTACCATTTGAATCGCAGAATCAAGTATTGTGAAGTTTTAGTACATACAATGGTGGAAAATAAACTAGTATGGTGTTTTTTTCCAGCATTGTGAGTTCAGGTTTGGAGGAGGTCAGATAGGGTTTCTGGGTGTGTCACCTTGGAGAAATAGTTGACCAGCCACAAAATTGCAAGTCTGCCGATAATCACATAATTTGGGGACAATTGTTTCTGCTAAAGTAGGGAGCAAGTGCCTTTCTAGCAAGGGAAATGGTGGAGAAAACCCCGTATTTAAGTTGGGGCAATTTGTCTCTAGTAGACTGCAAGTATATTTTTTTGTTCATCTGTATGATTTCAATTGCAACAGCAAAAATTGTTCTAATGCACTCATACAAACTATAGGAAAGTCATAATTTTTGCCCTGATCACCCCAATTTTTTAACTGACACTGGTGGTTACTGACTCTGAGAGTGCCCTGGGCTCTCCTAACTAGACCCAGGGCCAGTGCTCTGTCCTTACAAAGTATATGGTAATTGGTGTAATTACAATTGGCTAAGACAACCTACCCATAAGTCCCTAGTATATAGAAGGACATGTAGGTTTAGAGACCTCAGTAGACTTAATGCACTTAAGGGTGCTCTGCTGTGGTGTCTGGTGTCATTTTAAAGCCAGCCCTGCCTTGCAGGCAGGTTTTAAAATAAAACTGTGCCCAAATTTGACTTTGGAATTAAAAGTACTTCCAAAGTCCAAAACTATTGTTTTATTGCATATAGGTCACCCTTAAGGTCTGCCCTAGGCACCCCAAGGGTAGGATGCCTTGTTATAAAAAGCAGGGACATTATAAAATATGTTTTATATGCCCTTGTCTGGGAAAACCAGCCAAAGTAATTTTCCTTATTGTAGTGCTGCTTGCTCCATAGGCTAACATGGGAAGGCTTTATTAAACTTTATTAAAGTCTAACTTTTGACAGGAGTTAGCTAGCAACATAATTCAAAGTGTCAACATAATCATTACAATAAATCCAACAACTTGCCAAGGTCAGATTTACTATACCTATTGCAGGAATGGAATTTTAGAACTTACTTTCCTGAAGTTACCTAAAACAGCCCTGTAGCAGCCCCTTCTGATTGGCCAGCCTCTGACAGCCTGAGCCAAGCTGCTCCCTGATTAGGTGTGAAGAGGCCTGGGGCTGAAACAAAACTGTCATTTGGTGGGAGGAGATTTGCTTCCTGCAGAAACCAGGGACAGGAAGGGGGCTGGGAAGATAAACTGGACTTCAGAGGTAGAAGCACAGATGTCGAAGGACCCAGGCTAGCTCCCATTTCCTTGATCCCCAGCCAGATGGAATTCCCTCTAATTTGATTAGAGGAGGAGCTGGAAGGGAAGCATAGGCAAATGTTAGCCACACCTGAAGTGTTGGTTTAGCCAGACCTGAACTCCAAGGAGAGATTTTCATCATTTTGATTTTTGGAGAAATGTGCATTCTCGGACAAAAATCTGCTACACTTCCCAAGACGTTGTCATGGCAGGGGTTGGCTACTTGAACCCCACTGGTTAAGGGGTCCCCCTCTTGCCAACCCAGAATGAGTAATACATATGGGAGATCTGCAGGAGTACCTCAGATCCCTGCCTGAAACATCTGGAGAAGAAGGCCTGCCCTGCTGGACCCTTGGACTGCACCACAGAAGTCTTGCGCTCAGAAGGACTGCATCTGCTGCACTCTCAAAGCTCCACACAATAAAGGACTGTGTTTGTCTTAAAGGATAAGGAGTGGACTCCCTGAGCAGCAACAGGTAGAAAAGTGCTGGAATAAGCCACCTCCATCCCCCACTGAAAGGACTACTCCAGCTGACCAGCTTCACCTGGATTTTCCTGGATGACCAGGTGCATTGTGGGAGATTGAGTCGCAAACCCCAAGAAGCAAACCAGAGCTCCTGAACCCATGGCTGGTGGACACTTTCTGACCAAAAGTAAACCTTTCAGAAGAAGATCTGAAAGTTTGGGAATTATTTATGAAAGTCTGATAAAAAGCTCCAGGAGAAGACCAGTTCGATGTCGAGAGGGAAGCCGTTGTTGTCGAATCGGCTTGACCATGCTGGTTTGTTGTGCTGAAAGCTCTGGAGCTCCCTGTCGGCGAGCACAAAGAACCACTGAGGCATTGCACGGGAGCAGGCCGCTGTCGGTGAATCGAACATTGGATCCGAAAGAGCAGAGGACCTGCTGACAAGTCTGTCGACGAGAGAAAAGCTCCAAAAAAGTGACTAAGGGCCTCATTACGATGTCGGTCGTAAAGCTTTTCGACCGGCTCGGTCTCGGAAAGGTTTACGACTGAATCGGATTCGGGGAGTCCTACCGACCGATTACGATGTTTCCGAACACCTTTCGGTCGGACTCCCATTGATTTCAATTGGAGCCTATGTTCCGACCGACTACACAAGCTCCCACTGAAGAAAGGGGTGGTTGCTGAAAACATTGCACCCTGTGGTGGGCACCCCATGGTGCCTGCCACACTGTGCATGGTTGCAAAGAGGGGACCCATGGGTACCCCCACGGGCCCGACCTGGAGGCCCCCGGCCTGCTACGGCCCCCAAAAGTCAGATTCCGACAGCCGATCCATGTCAGAAAAACCGATTCAGAAAGGCTGTCCGAATCTGACATCGTAATCGCTCGGTCGGAAACGCGGTCCATAGAGCTGAACGAATCGGCTTCGACTGACTCGGAATCTCCGAATGCCGGTTGGAACCGAGTCGGAAGGACGGAACGGTTACCTAACATTGTAATCCGTCGTTCAAAAATGTTTTCGAGTCGGTCGGAAACGCAGGTTCCGAATCGGATTCGGACAAACCGAATGCCGTTTGGAGCCTTTCCGACTGACATCGTAATCGGCCCCTAAGTGCGAAGGTAAAATCTTGACTGAAACTTAGCACTCATTGTATCCAACCCGTGTTGCATCGTGGTGAACCTGAAACTCTGACTTTGTCCCGATCCAGTGCGACCAGATAGCCGCGAGTGACGCTTTACGCTTTTTGGCAATAGAAAGCACTTTTTTTAAATTTAATCTTTAAAAATTCATATTTCTGGTTCGCTACGTTGGCTGTTTGTCATTTTGGTAACATTCAAAAGATAAAAATATTCTCTATTTTTATAAATTGGTGATTTTTATTGCGTTGTGTCTTTTACTTACTTACTGTTTTGGTGAAAATAAATGTTTCACAAACCTGTCTCCTAAGTTAAGCCTGGCTGTTCGTCTGCCAAGCTACAAGGGTTGATCAAGGAATAATTTAATGAGACTTGACTGGACCTTTTTTGTGATTGTGGTGTTATTACTAATTGTAGGTTCCTACCTGCACCTACTAATAAACCGCTGTCCAACACAAACGTTCCACCAAATCCCATCTCAGTTAATTTTGTGATTTAGAGAAATCCTATAAATCTACGATTGCTGTAGATTTACAGCAGTTCTCCCCAGATTCCTTGAGGATCCTATAAAGTCTAGCTATCTACTCCAAGTCTAAGAGGAGTAAGCCAACAGAAGTATATTTCTGACTCTTAAAAGCTGAGCTGTTAGTAGGGTGGCACATTATCACCTTCTTTAAGTATTACCTACTTTTCTTCCTATCATTAATAACTGTCCTTGTTCTGCCAGTTGTTTCCTCCAAATAAGATCACTAGTCCTCTACCATATATTTCTTAATGTAAACCTTTAGCTCTCAGCTCTTCTCAAGTAGCTTCTACCTGGATCCACCAGTGTGTAGGAGAATGAAAAGAATTCGAGGGTGTGATGAGGAGGAGGGATTACCAATTATTGCATGCCACCATACTGAGACTACAGTCAAGTCAACAGCCTATTGCTATTTATTAAGTGAGGCCTGTCTATCAGTGGCTTACCCTCTCAGAGATTCTCAGAGATGTTGAGAATTTCCATATGATAAGGATGCTTCCTTTTTATTGTTCTGGATATTTTTATGCCTGAATTGGAGTGTTGTCCACTAAACAGGCCCAAGCTCTGTTAAAATGCTCTGCCTTTCAACCCCTAAAACAATCCCTTCTACTTTGAGTCAGGCCTGATTCTGTCATAGGCCCAAGGCGAACGCAATTGTTAGGTGGCAGTAGAAATTCAGGCCACACTTTCATACTGCATCTGGTGCCCCCCTGCATCACATGGGCTTTAGGGGCCTCCGCTACACTTCTGACTTAGCTAGGAATTATGATTTTATTATTAATACATTCATCCAACCCTAGAGCTGCAGCTAACTTGGTCGGAAAGACCAAACCTGCAGTCAAGGTGAATAAATGAGGTAAATGAGGTGTTCAGACTATGGGCCTTGAGAACAACCGCACCCCCCCCGCATGAATCGGTCACCTGCACACATGATGTCAAGAGCTTCAGAGGGGCGATGTTCAATAAAGGGTGTGGAGAAATGACATGAGCTTGCTGCACTGAGATTCACCAGTGGATTACTCTGATGCCAGCTGTGCCCCTTCAAGAAGTGCATCCCTCTGGATTCCTTGTCTCCTCTGCTTTGTGGAATACACTGTGGGCAGTGCCGGCTCTAGGGCGGTGTGACCGGTGTCACTGTACGGGGCGCTGACTTGGGGTGGTGGCACCATGTTTGCAAGTATATTATCGTTTTAAAAGCACCCACTGCCGTGTTCCTTGCCTCCAGCAATTTTCAGGCATCAATAAAAATGTCAAGATAACTCTGATGATTAATGTTCTTCCTGGAGAGAGACCCTGAGTTTTGTCTAGTGGAAGTTTCGACTCATCATAAAGTAGCGCAGAGGGCTAATATGCCTGCTGCAAAGAACGTTTACCATACAGATCACAGAGTACATATAAGGTAAATAGGTCAGTGGGTTACTGCTTTTGTCAGAGAGATAATTTTGTTACTTGCAGTTTATAAGTTAACATCCTAAAATGGCAAAGTGAGCTATTAACTGTCATCAAAGAACTGCATGCAATCTGCAAGGTTTATATTAGAGCCATATGTTTTTTTGCCCAGTCTTTCATTATCCTAATCTTGCAAAAAGGGTTAGTTTGGGAAGAAATCAATTCTTATTATTAAAGAGAACCCCTAACAATGCCGTTTTAAATTCTGAATTTTTGCTTTTCCAGACCAAGCACTCTTAAACAATACTGCCTACCAGTATGGATGACATGTGACTCCTACACCATTAGTCCTTTGTCTTATGTAATATTCCCTATACACTGATTTACACACTATGATTGTCTCTGTGCAATGTGTGTGTGATGTAAAGTGCTCTGACACCTTACACTGGTATGAGTGGCGCTATAAAACTAAATGAATCTGAGAGAGAGTGGTTATGGAGACTTGAGGGGCACTGATGGTGGTAGTGAGGGAATCCGTGGCAGAGGTCGCCATTGGGGGGCGCCAACAAACATTGTCACACAGGGCGCCACCAGTGCTAAAGCCGGCCCTGACTGCGGGGGTGCTCCCTGAAGGTGATGGAAGGCTTCAGAAGGGGACAGGGATAATCGGCCATGGGATAGAAGTGAAGGCAGCTCCATGAATCTACTGACTGAAAATGTACTGTTGCGGATTTTTTGCTGCAAAGTGCTCTAGTGCCAAAAATAACCACTCTTCGGGAGTAGTAAATACATCATAGTCTGGTAGAAGGGGATGTGAGGACTGTGAGACACTTACAGGTGTTTAGTCCAGAGGGACTTTAGGACCTCATTGCACCACACCTAGATGTGTAGGTCGCTCCCCCACCACACAGCTCCGTCTGTGTGCCCTGCTGCTGCCCCTGATTTAGCTCGTTTTTCCTTTCTGTGCCCCCTTGCTGCCCCTGATTGTGCTCGTTTTTTCCTTTCTGTGCCCCCCTTGCTGCCCCTGATTGTGCTAGTTTTTTCCTTTCTGTGCCCCCTTGCTGCCCCTGATTGTGCTCGTTTTTTCCTTTCTGTGCCCCCCTTGCTGCCCCTGATTGTGCTCGTTTTTCCTTTCTGTGCCCCCTTGCTGCCCCTGATTGTGCTCGTTTTTCCTTTCTGTGCCCCCTTGCTGCCCCTGATTGTGCTCGTTTTTTCCTTCTGTGCCCCCTTGCTGCCCCTGATTGTGCTCGTTTTTCCTTTCTGTGCCCCCCTTGCTGCCCCTGATTGTGCTCGTTTTTTTCCTTTCTGTGCCCCCTTGCTGCCCCTGATTGTGCTCGTTTTTTCCTTTCTGTGCCCCCCTTGCTGCCCCTGATTGTGCTCGTTTTTCCTTTCTGTGCCCCCTTGCTGCCCCTGATTGTGCTCGTTTTTTTCCTTTCTGTGCCCCCTTGCTGCCCCTGATTGTGCTCGTTTTTTCCTTCTGTGCCCCCCTTGTGAGACACTTACAGGTGTTTAGTCCAGAGGGACTTTAGGACCTCATTGCACCACACCTAGATGTGTAGGTCGCTCCCCCACCACACAGCTCCGTCTGTGTGCCCTGCTGCTGCCCCTGATTTAGCTCGTTTTTCCTTTCTGTGCCCCCTTGCTGCCCCTGATTGTGCTCGTTTTTTCCTTTCTGTGCCCCCCTTGCTGCCCCTGATTGTGCTAGTTTATTTCCTTTCTGTGCCCCCCTTGCTGCCCCTGATTGTGCTCGTTTTTTCCTTTCTGTGCCCCCTTGCTGCCCCTGATTGTGCTCGTTTTTCCTTTCTGTGCCCCCTTGCTGCCCCTGATTGTGCTCGTTTTTCCTTTCTGTGCCCCCTTGCTGCCCCTGATTGTGCTCGTTTTTTCCTTCTGTGCCCCCCTTGCTGCCCCTGATTGTGCTCGTTTTTCCTTTCTGTGCCCCCTTGCTGCCCCTGATTGTGCTCGTTTTTTTCCTTTCTGTGCCCCCCTTGCTGCCCCTGATTGTGCTCGTTTTTTCCTTTCTGTGCCCCCTTGCTGCCCCTGATTGTGCTCGTTTTTCCTTTCTGTGCCCCCTTGCTGCCCCTGATTGTGCCTCGTTTTTTTCCTTTCTGTGCCCCCCTTGCTGCCCCTGATTGTGCTCGTTTTTTCCTTTCTGTGCCCCCCTTGCTGCCCCTGATTGTGCTCGTTTTTCCTTTCTGTGCCCCCCTTGCTGCCCCTGATTGTGCTCGTTTTTCCTTTCTGTGCCCCCTTGCTGCCCCTGATTGTGCTCGTTTTTTCCTTCTGTGCCCCCTTGCTGCCCCTGATTGTGCTCGTTTTTCCTTCTGTGCCCCCTTGCTGCCCCTGATTGTGCTCGTTTTTTCCTTTCTGTGCCCCCCTTGATGCCCCTGATTGTGCTCTGTTTTTCCTTTCTGTGCCCCCTTGCTGCCCCTGATTGTGCTCGTTTTTTCCTTCTGTGCCCCCCTTGCTGCCCCTGATTGTGCTCGTTTTTCCTTTCTGTGCCCCCTTGCTGCCCCTGATTGTGCTAGTTTTTTCCTTTCTGTGCCCCCCTTGCTGCCCCTGATTGTGCTCGTTTTTCCTTTCTGTGCCCCCTTGCTGCCCCTGATTGTGCTCTGTTTTTTCCTTTCTGTGCCCCCCTTGCTGCCCCTGATTGTGCTCGTTTTTCCTTTCTGTGCCCCCTTGCTGCCCCTGATTGTGCTCGTTTTTTCCTTTCTGTGCCCCCCTTGCTGCCCCTGATTGTGCTCGTTTTTCCTTTCTGTGCCCCCTTGCTGCCCCTGATTGTGCTCGTTTTTCCTTTCTGTGCCCCCTTGCTGCCCCTCATTGTGCTAGTTTTTTCCTTTCTGTGCCCCCTTGCTGCCCCTCATTGTGCTAGTTTTTTCCTTTCTGTGCCCCCTTGCTGCCCCTGATTGTGCTTGTTTTTTTTCCTTTCTGTGCCCCCTTGATGCCCTGATTGTGCTCGTTTTCCCTTCTGTGCCTGTTTCCCGCCGCTGCGCCCCTGCGGCCCCGCCCCCTCACTGCCCATTCGCTGCCCCATTCCCTGCTCCTCCCTCCCACCTCCCCATTTATGGCAGCCGCTGTGCGGCCGCGCAGCGGACGTGCGCAGCGGGCGCGCCGGTGGCGCGCCGGTGGCGCGCCTAAGGCAAGCCCGTCTGCGCTCGTCCGCGCCGTGACCGCGCCCAGCGCCAGACCCCCTGGTCCGGGCATCCCCCGCGCCCGCCACATCAACAGACGCCGATACGACGCCAGCACCCTCCACGCACTCAACCCCGGAAAAGATCACGCCTGCTACCAGGCCACCCCGAAGCGCACCCAAGGGCCCTTCACCTGCCGGAACTGCAGCTTCGCCAGCACCCGCCCCGCCAAACCACCGCCCAGGAAAGAACCCAACTACCTCAGATGCATCCTCCTCAACACCCGCTCCGCCCGCAAACACGCCATCGAACTCTGGGACCTTCTCGACTCAACCTCCCCAGACGTCGCATTCCTGACGGAGACCTGGCTGAATCCCGCTTCAGCCCCCGACATCGCCATTGCCATCCCGGACGGATACAAGATCACCTGCAGGGACCGCACCAACGGAGTCGGAGGAGGCATCCCCATCGTCCACAGGAACACCCTCAGAGTCTCAACCAACACCGACGACACCCTCAGCACCGCCGAACACATGCACTTCCAGATCCACACCGATCCCAACACCACCCTCAGAGGAACCCTCATCTACAGACCCCCGGACCCCGACCACAGTTCAGCGATTCCATCGCTGACTTCGTCAGCACACACGCCATCGCCTCCATGGACTACATCCTCCTCGGGGACCTGAACTTCCACCTCGAGAACAACAAGGACACCAACTCCACCACCCTGATCGACAACCTCGCCACCCTCGGACTCAGACAGCTCGTGACTACACCCACCCACGCCGCCGGCCACACGCTCGACTCCATCTTTTCCACAAGCCCACACGTCTCCTTCAACCACACCTCCGAACCCCACTGGACTGACCACCACTGCATCCACTTCACCTACAGGAAGCCCACCACGCACCACCGCACCGAACAAATGCCTCGCCGCTGCTGGAGCAGTCACGGAAGACCAGCTAACCACAACCCTCGCCCTGAGCCCACCCGCCGAACCCTCCGACCCCGACACCGCCGCCCGCAACCTCAGACAGTGGATCGACGACTGCGCCAACACCCTCGCCCCGCTCAAGAATCCGCCCAACAGCCACACCAGCAAGAAAGCCACCTGGTTCACCGAAGACCTCCAGGCCTCCAAACGAACATGCCGAAAACTGGAGAAGATCTGGCTCCACGAACGGACAGCGGACAGCTACGCCGCCCACAAGAGCGCCACCCGCAGTCACCATCACCTCATCAGATCCGCCAAAAGGGCCTCACTCAAAGACCGCCTAGACAACAACGCACACAACAGCAAAGAGCTCTTCAACATCGTGAAGGAACTCTCCAACCCCAGCTCCAACACCAACGACATCCAGCCATCGCGAGACCTGTGCGACTCACTGGCCACCTTCTTCCACCGCAAAATCGCCGACATCCACGACAGCTTCAACACCACGACCGCCCCGGCAACCACCGAGACCACTGCCCCCACAACCACCAACCGCCTGCTCTCCTGGACCAACATCAACGACGAGGACACCAGCGAGATCATGAACACCATCCACTCCGGTTCACCGCTAGACCCGTGCCCTCACCACATCTTCCACAAAGCCAGTACAGCCATCGCGCCCCATCTCCGGAAAATAATCAACATCTCCTTCGAGACAGCAACCTTCCCGGAAAGCTGGAAGCACGCCGAGATCACCGCCTTACTCAAGAAACCCAAGGCAGACCCCAAGGACCTCAAGAACTTCCGACCCATCTCTCTGCTCCCGTTCCCCACGAAGGTCACTGAGAAAATCGTCAACAAACAACTGACCCGCTACCTCGAGGAGAACAACATCCTGGACCCTTCCCAGTCCGGCTTCCGCAGCAACCACAGCACCGAAACCGCCCTCATCGCCGCCACCGATGACATCAGGACCCTGCTAGACAACGGAGAAACAGCAGCCCTCATCCTCCTGGACCTATCAGCCGCCTTCGACACGGTCTGCCACCACACACTACGAACACGCCTTCACGACGCCGGGATCCAAGAGAAGGCCCTGGACTGGACCACATCCTTCCTTTCCGGCAGAACACAAAGCGTCCGCCTCGCCCCTTCCGATCCAAGGCCACCAAGATCATCTGCGGCGTACCCCAAGGCTCCTCCCTCAGCCCAACGCTGTTCAACATCTACATGGCACCCCTCGCCCACGTCGCCCGACAGCACAACCTCAACATCATCTCCTACGCCGACGACACCCAGCTGATCCTCTCCCTCACCAAAGACCCTCACACCGCCAAAGCCCACCTCCACGAAGGAATGAAGGCCGTCGCCGAATGGATGAGGACCAGCCGCCTGAAGCTGAACTCGGACAAGACGGAGGTCCTCATCCTTGGTTCCAACCCTTCAGCCTGGGACGACTCCTGGTGGCCAACATCACTGGGAACAGCCCCGCCACCCACCGACCACGTACGCAACCTAGGGGTCATCCTCGACCCCACCCTCTCCATGACTAAGCAGGTCAACGCCGTTTCCTCATCCTGCTTCAACATCCTCCGAATGCTCCGCAGGATCTTCAAGTGGATCCCCACCGAAACAAGAAAAACAATCACCCAGGCCCTCGTCACCAGCAGGCTGGACTACGGAAACGCCCTCTACGCAGGAACGACGGCTAAGCTCCTGAGACGGCTGCAACGCATCCAGAACGCCTCTGCACGTCTTATCCTCGACATCCCCCGACGCAGCCACATCACACCCCACCTGAGAGACCTGCACTGGCTCCCTGTCAACAAGAGGATAACCTTCAAGCTCCTCACCCACGCACACAAAGCACTCCACAACTCCGGACCAGCCTACCTCAACAGACGACTCAGCTTCTACACCCCCACCCGCCAGCTCCGCTCGACCAGCCTCGCCCTCGCCGCATTCCCCCGCATCCGGAAAACGACAGCCGGCGGCAGATCCTTCTCCCACCTCGCCGCCAAGACCTGGAACACCCTCCCCACCAACCTCCGACAGACCCAAGACCTACTGGCCTTCAGAAGACTCCTCAAGACCTGGCTCTTCGATCAGTAGCAGCACCACCCCCCTCTTCCCCCAGCGCCTTGAGACCCTCGCGGGTATGTAGTGCGCTTTATAAATGACATGATTGATTGATTGAGATGTAACTAAGTTCAAATGTGAAAATCTTCACTGGGCCACTTGCTGCGTCGGATCAAGCGGAGGCCGGCTTTGCTTGGTCTACTTGTCCGACTTTGATCTTTCACAACCAGATGCCCGATATTCACCAAGGGCTCCTGGCTCATGGATACGACTCACCCAGAAGCAAAATTCTGATAAAGTCCTCAGATTGTCTGCTCTTGACATTTTCTGTTTTCAACATGCATTTCTGCAGACAAGGCAGAACTCTAGATAGGGACCAAAAACAAACTTTAGTTCAACCAGCAGTGGCCGGTTCAGGTAAGCGCGGTGGGGCGGGGTGCGGCGGGGAGATGTCGAAAGACAACGGAATGGGAGTTATTTATTTATTTAATTTGCCCTATTCCATCGTCTGTCGACATCACCCTCGCCCCGCCTCGCAAGGCCCCACCGCCCACAACTACCTGCACCTGCCACCTCTGAGTTCAACGTGTCATCAACCTGAGGTGCCTAGGTAGGGTGACCAGGCGTCCCGGATTTGCCCGGTCAGTCCCGGATTTTCACCAGCTGTCCCGGCAGATTTCGGGAATTTTGGCTCATGTCCCGTTTTTTAGAGGGGGGGTCGACTGAAACCTGGGAGAAGCACTTATTGGATGTCCTAAAGCTGTGCTAGTTAGCAGCTGTTATAAGTAAGCAATTTAATAAACAGGTATGATGCTGGGATTAGAAATTATATCTTATTTATTTTCTTAGTGCTTCTGTGTTCCTATGTTGGTAAAGAGTTGTCATTCAGCGCAGCACCATTGGTGTACAATTGTAGTCCTTTTTCTAGTTTTGCAAAATGTCCCGGTTTTTGGTTCTCAAGATCTGGTCACCCTATGCCTAGGACACAGACAGACCTCCATAGGACCCTTGGACATTTTTTTTAATTTTTTTATATTTTTGCTTGATTTTTAACGCAAAACCCTCTGTATTTAGCTTCTGAACCCCACACCAGATTGTCTCCATTTTCGTCCTAGCATTCTTATTAATTTTGTGTGGTTTTGCTTAAACTCGGTGAAAACATTTAATGAATCTATATAGCTGCATTTATGTTTGGCTTGTTGGTTACATACAACATGTCAGACATTTGCGATTTCAATTGCCTTGCTGCTGGGAGTCCAAGATATCAAACGTGAGCCAAGGTTACCCTTATTAAAACGCATTTACCTTTTGCAATTTGTCTTTTTCGGGCAGTTTGGGAACTCGGGCACAGTTTAAATCAAAAGTGCAACATGTCTCGGGCACTGCCTGCCAGGCCAGAGCACAGATGCACTTCCAAGACACGCAGACGTGAAATATGTCTTGCTTCAAAATCAGCGTATTAAAGCATGCATCCAGAATCAGCCTCTGGAAGGACGTGGGGACATGCAAGTGGTTGTCCAGCAGCGTTCTGAGAGATTCTGTTTTCTGATTGGCTAATATGTGTCATTGGCATCATGGACCAGTCAGCTCTGCCGTGCCCTGGGGTCTGAGGCGCCTGCAATGAATTCAATTGGGCAAGCGGCCAAGCTCTCGATGCTGCACGCGCCGTTTCAGGAGGACTATTAACAACAGCAGATCAATATATTTCTGTTTCATTTCTGGTTAAGGGCACATTAACATTGTGTGATTTTTTTTTTCTCCCGGAAACTGAGCTGCTGGTTTGTAGGTCTTTTTTTGCAAGCATCATTTTGCATGTTGGGAAAAATATGGGGATGTTTTCAGAACACAAATCTCTCAATGTCACTGAACTGCACTCAGTATATGCATCACCTGAAACTACAACGTCCGAAATAAAGTCATTTTATATGGAAACAGTCAGAATAAACGTGACCTGGCCCAAAGTAATAAAGATTTAGCAGGGCTGTCTGCCACACATAACTAGAAATTAACCCCAGGGCCTCTCTGGAAAGAATATAACTGAAGCCCCCCTGACTTCTTAGCAGAGTGGTTGATTAGGATTTATTTTCTACTGGTTATTAATGAATAGAGCGTGTTAATAGTTTTATTTTGTACGTTTGTGATGCATGTGCCGCTTTCTGCGGTGTGTGAGGGAGACACCAACAGTGCTTTCTCATTGGCCCTACCTGACGCCTATCAAGTATTGGTTGTTGGCTGAGACCAAGGCAACTTTTTTTTTTTTGCAGTTTTATATAGCGCGAACTCGACCAGAAGGTATTGGAGCGCTTTTCACATGAGCGCCAGTTTACATTACACAAGGACACATTCATTTTCGGCAGACACGGGTAGATTAAGTGATTTGCCCAGAATCACAGGATGTTGAGCCGACGCCGAGACTCAAACCTGGTTCCCGAGCTCCAAAGTCCGCAGCTCTGCCCACTAAGCCACAATGTAGATTATGCATACCATCCTATATAAGAAAGATTGAGGATCGCCACCTAAATTGCCGCCTCCCCAGCATCTGCAAGATTTACGCACTTGACTGCTTGTCACGTCAAATTCCCTGATAAAGTACCTGGGACCTCAGAGAACTAGACAGCTGGCATGGTGTTTCTTTTCCCCTAAACCTAGGCTGGGCTCAGGTCAGGTAACAGACACATCAGCGCCCAGAGGCGGAATGTTTAGTATGCGCTATGTGAGTGCAGTCATCCATCAATCATCCATCTATACACCAGTTGCCATTGCCTCTGGTCATGTTTGCAAATCGCTGCCTTTCTGCACCACTCTCTTCAGTGATCCAGGCCCATTCGGCCTAGTCCAGCGTGCTTGCACTTACCAATGCCTTTTGTGAACCTCACTTATAGAGCGCCACAGAACTTTGCGTGTTCGCATGAAAATGTTGTAATTTAAGCCGCACTCATTATGCATAGATGTAACAAAATCATATCTTAGTGTCTGACGCTCACTCATTGACAGGCGCGTTATTAATACGTCACCTTGCAGAGTCAGTTTCTACGTAGCAACAAATCATAGTTAAGGAACTCTCAGCTTGACTTTGTTCGTGACCTTGACGATCATGTTCGAAGGGGTCAATGTCGTTGCTTCCCAACCCCCAGAGACACATCCATCAGTCCGTGTGCCGCATCTGGCGGAAACTTTAGCACAGGAGGAAAGGCAGGTAGCCAAACTGCACAGTGATGGTTGAGACTGGCTTTGAGGTAGAGATAAGCGAACCAAGGAAGGCTCGTGTCTGGCTCAAGGTCACTCCTTGGCTTGGCTCTGGTGTTCCTCGTTTAATACAGAGGAAGAGCCAAAGTCAAAGCAGCATGTTGAGATCCCGCTAAAGGTATTACAATAATACAAGCGATATATTTGATCGGAAACAAGAATTTCTCAAGTAAAATAGTGCAATCCATTTCTCATTTTTTATATATTATCTTATTGATTTCCGAGTTAATAGTGCACACACATGCATACACACACCCACATGCACGTAAACACATACACACTCAGTCATAGACACGTGTATGTACACATATATACACTCACATGCACATAGGCACCCACATGTACAAACACACACATATACACGTGCGCGCACACAATTTACCATGCACATACACACTTATATTATGCGCACCCATGCCCACCCACACGTCCACACACAATCACATTCACTGTATTTAAACATTTGTGTCGCTCTGTCGTCGTGACAAAAAGTGGCAGTGGAAATCTGTAAGCAGAATTTCAACCCCAGATGGAGGGATATAAAGGGTTAGGCTGTCAGTACTCTCATATCCCATTGCACTAGAGCAAACATCGAATCTGTCCCTCTCCTCTCCGCTCCCACCCACGCTAATGCCCAGGTACAACATCGCGCTCCACAAGATCCTACGTTTCGATTGGTGATTTTTGCTGCTGGTTCTTTGGGTTTCAATCCAAGCATTGGCACTTGACCTGAAAATCATCTGAATCTAGTCACATATTTCTTGCTCTGACAGATAGTAAAACATTTGTGAGGTATAGATGCCAAAAACCGTACAAAGCACTATCCAGGGTTGTTCCAAATATAGAGCCCCTCCTCCCACCTGTCCACATCTCATCTTGTTTCCTGACACCCATAGATACACCCTCCTTATCTTTCAATAGAAATGCTTTGCTTGCTTCTCTCTGCAACTTTTAAGAGCTATGGACCAGTGATTAATTTGTTAAAAAATAAGTGCCAGGGCCCTCGTCAGGAGGCCACTGCAGGTTGCACCATCCATTGCCGCTGCCAATGACAATACCAACTCAACTACTAACCATCACACTAGCAAGTATGACCATTTATACTATTCCAGGCCCCCAAAGCTATAGTAATGGCTTGGGTGGCTGTTATTAGTCATTGTTAATGTGTATTCAATTAATAAACAATTGTTGTTGTGCTCACCCTTAGTTAGGAAGGCTGCAATGGCAGCTGGTATTAACGGGCAAAGGGGGCGTTGCCCTCCCAGCTTCGGAGCAGAGACAAAACAAAGGGAGAAAATGAACACCATGGAGCAGCTTTATTATGCTCACTGCTTGGTGCTCCACTTCTATATCGTTTTTTTTGTGAGGTGACGTCGGACCCTCGGACGAGAGAGTCCTCCTACGCGTGTGCTGAACTGGGCGGGGATAATTCCTCGCCCTCGAGGCACAAGCAAGGAAAGTGACATCAGCCTGATGGGAGTGGCTGCACCAAGCAGCAGTGAATAGGCTTCAAATGGGGCGCTTCTGACGTGGCCCAGGGCGCGGTCAGCAGAGCCTCATTCACATTAAGGGGAAGGGGTGGGGCTGGCCGACAGCAACACAGTGCAGTGGGTGGCACTGTTAGGCTTTTTCATTGGATAATAATGTAAGCTGGGGGCGTGGGTTATGATTAAGTTCAGCTCTATTTTCGGGATTATCAGCACGTGTACGTGTTGGCTCTTTATGGCACGCAACGGACACCATCAAGCTGCTCCGAACCAGTCCCGACCTAAAGTGACACTACAGGCACCAGTTGGAAAAAGAAAAGGCGCCTGCAGCCACGGTAAACGAAACGTCACGTTTTGAGTGAGAACTTCCATTTGCGCGCAAAACTTGATGGCAAGTCGGGTGCGAATTGTGCCTAGGTTCAGAAGTTCATCTTCGCAATTTGCACCAGGGAAAATCTGTCCCATATTGCTTGAGCAAAATATTATTAAGCGCGGCTGTAGGCAAAATTTTAGGCAAATTGCGTGAGAGTCTGGGAGGTGCAATCCTTTAATCCGGCGTAATAAGCCACAGTCTCTTACATGCCTGAGGCTAATTGGCGCGGAAAAGCCTTGGCTATTACGTTGAGATTCGCTGACCCATGCAGTCAGACCCGTGACTTCAGGTCGCCAACAGGAGAAATGTAGTATCAGCGAATTAAGTGATCAGTTTATTTACATTACACTCGATATCTTGTTTTAAATAGCGCTCGGCTTACTACCACATTATTCCGTTTAGAATCGCAGTAAATGGGAGCTGCTAATATGTAATATCATTGATAAGCAATTGAGTGACTTCGCAAGAGTGAAAAGATTAACCTGGTCCTGCTGGAGATTAAACTGGTTGGTATAAAGGGTGTAGCTAGTTACACAAACTGACATACTGCTTCCGTCTTCTGTTCCACAGCACCAGTAATGCGTATTTTATTTGCGATTATACAAGCCATATACGCGGTTTAAAAACATACATTGTCATCCATCCAATGAGATTAAGGAAAGATCAGGGGCAGAGACTTGAAGCAGTGCTTAATTTGACCCAGTGGCTTCTGGTGCTTGGCACCGGCACTAATGACAGCTGCCACCTGCCCAACTTTTACGCCCTACCCCTTTCAAACGTCACCAGCCGCCACTGGAAGGCTGTCATAAGAGCCGGTGCTGACATTTAACTACCGGTGCCGAGCACCGAAAACCACCAAATTAAGCACTGCTATGGACACACTGCCTTGAACTAAGTAAAACATGGGTCTGACCCTTTTCGTCATGTTGAGGACATGTAGCACCAGGTGAGCGTTACCGTTCGCTGCCTATAAATCACCCAAGGAGACCAGTCGCTATAGAAATGTCATCACCATTGATAGCACTGCTTACATACACTCTGTGTTCAAGGAACAAGGGCAACCCTACTCACAAAGAACCAGGGTATATAGCATGCAAGGAGAAACAACGGTTTCGACCCCATGATTAATGGGGAGTCTCATCAGGACCTAAAAATGAGGGCCACCTGGAAATGTTATCTCAGTGTTGCCAAACAAAAAGGTGCTCAGAAACCACGTGAGAAGGAAGTGTGCTACTCACATAGGGCCCAGCCGGGCACCTATTGAGAGGGTAGTTGCTTGTTACAGACAGGTATCAGGATCTGCAATGAAAGGAAAAGTGGGCAATTGCACACCGCAGGTAACGTCTGGCAGCGTCAGGAATGCGGCTGTCAATGGAGGGCAAGAGGCGCGCTCGAGGCTGCCTCGTGGTTACGAATGTGCCCGCGTTCCTTCCAACAACCCATGGGGTCAAAACTCCGTCGATTATTTGAATAAATGAACCATTTACTGTCTCTGGAATGTATACAGTTGGCAGTACTTATGAACTATGCATCATGCTATGGTCCTTTAATTACATTTAGAAACCTTGTTGTATGCCACAATTTGTCACTTTTTCTGG
Organism: Calotriton arnoldi; assembly: GCA_963921515.1. Taxonomy (NCBI): domain Eukaryota; kingdom Metazoa; phylum Chordata; class Amphibia; order Caudata; family Salamandridae; genus Calotriton; species Calotriton arnoldi. The sequence continues at coordinate 631,185 of CAWUFW010008600.1, read as the reverse complement.
TTCTGTATTCACTTGCAACACTGAGTACCATTGATTTCCTACAGTTACATACATTTTCCCAAATATATATGAGTATTTATAAAATACAGTATTTGATCATATTATTGAAATATGTATAAATGTTTTTTCTTCTCTACGATTATCTTCTGACTAATTGCGATTGTGCACATGTTATTATCTATTTTGTTTATATGATCCATAGGAACCTTTGTTTCTCCTAGAATACATACACTCCATGGCACGATCAATAGTTTAGTGTTAATGTCAACTAATATGAAGCTCACCTTCCGCCCCCAAAAGCCATGTGTCCAGTTACACATATGGCAAATGAGATTTCATTTTTTTACTTCTTCAGTTTCTGCAAAGTTTTATGGATTTCATTTTCAGCACAATATCAGCCAATTTCCTGGTGGACTCTGCTCTGTAAGGACCATATGTGCTAAAGCTGTGGTCACAAAAAGCGGTCACAATTTGCATACAGACTTTTTGTGACCACTAAGCTATTTTGCGAACTGACCTATGTACTAATAGGTCAGTTCATAAAATAACAATTCGGAGAGGGTCCCTGAACAACCGGCAGATGGCACATTGTGATTCCCTCTGATTGACTGCAAAGACAGTGATGGTGGCCTGCAAGGGACAGTAGACCACCATGCCTGCCTTTGTATTTCAAAACAGAAAATATTGTTTTTTCAAGGAGTCCAATTTGCTTAATGGAAACGGGGCTGCTTTTTAAAAAAAAAGGTTTTCAGTTTAAAAAAAAACCTAATTGAGAGGAGATATTGGTCCAAAGGACCACTCCTTACTCCCAATGAAGCTGCTACCCCAATACGTAAAGGGGAAGGGGCCCCAAGGCAGCTGCTTTCCTTTTGCAACGAGGCACCACCCCAACTTGGAAGTTGGTAACTTTTCAGTGGTTTACAACTGGAATTACATTCTCAAACCATGATACATAGAGTAGTCATTATGTACTGGGAAAGGATGCCCTAAACACGCCCCTTTCAAATACTGAATCGGTAACCATCTCTAAACATATTTTGGGGTTTATTTCGATGTAAGGCAGACTGGCGTCTGTCCGACATTGTCGCGGAAATGGGACCGACCGACCTCCAGTCACTGGTCCCGACTGCCTAATCACGATGCAACTGCACATGGTGCGGTCGCATACTCCCATTCCTCTATGGGAGCTTGTGTTATGGCCGTAAACTAGCCGTAACACAAGCTCCCATAGAGGAATGGGAGTCTGTGTTCATCCCTGCACCCCGTGTCAGGCACCTCAAGGTGCCTGCCACAAGGTGCAGGTATTAACAAGGGGGCACCTATGGCGCCCCCTCGGCCCCCACTGGAGGCCGAAAACAGAAGGGTCCCTGTTAGGGGCCCCCAAACACGCATTCCGATGGGGTTTCCATGTCAGAAAGGCCGGCATGGAAACCCTGCCAGAAACCGTGCATCGTAATCCAGAAGATGGAAACACCTTCCATCTGGATTACAGGCCGGCCTCCAACTGGCAGACGGGCTACTGGGGCCAGTCGGAAGCCAGCCGGAATGACCGGGCGGTTTCAATTCCGACCGGCTGTATTGTAATCAGCCGGTCGGAACTGAAACTGACGATCTCGGTCGTAAGGCCTCCAACCTAAGGTCGGAGGCCTTACGACCGAGATCGTAATCGGGCCCTTTGTGTTTTATCTGTTACAAACCCTCTAATCTAGTGAATCAGAGGGTCTGAGACAGGTAAAAAGTTTTGTACATCCTGTCCTAAACTCAGGAGCTCTTTGACTGGATTTGTTGGCAAATTTCGGCACAAATATTGAAAGACTGGCTTTGCCTATTGATTTATGAAAGCCTAAATAAAAAGCCATTGTAGTTCTGGCAGAAATATAAATTGTGGCACCACACCCATAACAATTTACATTTGGACCACCCCTTAAACCAGGCCATTCCTATTCTTCATTGTAGTAGTGCATATTTCAGATTTTCTGTGATCACATTTTCCATACTTTTCACTATTTCCCCTTGACCTAGTCCTAGACTGTAATTATATGCATCTAAATATTTTACAAATATTCCATAGGCATTATCCACAACCCAAAATTAAACAATTTTCACTGGAAATCATTGTCATCAGATGCATTAGACCAATTGGTTCAGTTGAAGCAAATTAGTGATGGATTTTTCTTATGAAAATCGAAACTGAATACCTAACGACCAGCGTTTTCAACATTTGCTCCTTTGGCTAAATCTCTTGTCCTACAGCCAGTTTGTTAACCTGTCGGCTTGTTGTGCAGATTCATAAACCCCGACATGACTCTCTGTGCCATGTTCATTATTCACTCCATGCCATCAGTTGAATCGATGAGTCCCTCTAATCACTGCTGATGCCCGGGGATAGGAAGTAACAATCTGCCCTACCCCTATCAATTAGACGTGTGAATAGCGGGATGGCATGGCGCGGCGCAATGGGCATTTTCATTTACCATAGCGGATCCAAGCAGACCAGCTCAGTTGCTAGCTATTGTAGATAAGCTGATCAATGTGGTAATGATTAGATTTGCAACATGTTTCGCATGACTGCATATCCCAGCACTTTTTTACCTTAACCCTGTGCAGAAACACATTTGACTTTTCTGCTAAACACGGTTGGAGGTTCCCACTGCACATGCTCCTCTTTCTTCATTGACAGATTCAATATTTTTTGGCGTATTTTCCAGATGTAATGATTGAAGTCTGATTAAAGACTAACATTTAGTTCACACATGTTAAGCATGCCAAAGTACTGTTTTACATTTACACAAAACAAAAACCTTAGAAATGAAACCCCCAGTGATTTTTTCTTCTTACTTGTTTTATATAAACAATGCTTTTTATATTAGAGCAATGGAGTGTAGGGAGCTCTGTTACGGCCAATGCAGTGGCTCACTGCCAATATTGTCTGGTATAGGACTTCTGCTCCAGCATTTCCATGTTTGTCTTTCTGTTTTTCTCCTTTTTGATTTAGAACATTCTATCCTCAGTGAGTGGGATGTTTTAATTGCCTGATAGCTCTTCTGCTTCGGGCTATAATGAGGATTTAGGGCCTTTAACAACTGGTATAGCCCTTGGCAGCGGATTCACAAACTGCATTTTGTAGTATGTAAAGCAGTACTACAGTGATACTACTTACTTCAAATGCAATACACAAACCTATGAGTGGAAATCTCCACCCACATCTCTCCTGTGTTTTTTATCGGGAGATCGTCACCCATGCATATTTACTGCTTAGTAGCAAATGTGGGAGGGACCAGGAGGAGTGGCTGGAAAAAGGGGAATATTTACTACTAAGGGGCCGATTACGATCTCATTAGGAAGGGCTCAGGATAGTATTCGGTATTGTCGAAACCGATTCGGAACCCTTGTTTCCTACCGAATTGTACAGTTTTCCCAACGACCGATTACGATGCCCGGAAACCTTTCGAGCAGACCGAATCGGTTCCGAAAGGCATCCGGACAGCCCGTGTCTTTCAGACCTGATTCGTACAGCTCTATGGACACGGTTTCCGGACGAGCGATTACGATGACCAGTTTGGACAGACATTCCGATTCGGTTTGCCCGATACAAAACGGCTTTCAGAATCAGTCTTTGGGGGCCCGTTGCAGGCCCCCTTCACCCGGAGGTGTCCGAATGTGGCCTGTGGGGGTACCCAAGGGACCCCTCTTCCCAACCATGCACAATGTGGCAGACACCATGGGGTGCCCGCCACAGGGTGCAAGGTTTTCCCCAACTGCCTCTTTTCTCAATGGGAGCATCTGTTCGTGTTGGGGACACAGGCTCCCATTGAAGTCAATGTAAGTCCGACTGAACAATGTTGGGAGGCATCGTAATCGGTCGTCCGGACTCACAGGACCCGATTCGTTTGGAAACTAGTCCGGAACCGATTCGTTTGGGACAGTTTCCAAACGACATCGTATTCGGGCCCTAAATGTGAGGGGTTTCTGGAGGACTAAGGTGGGATTTAGGAGGGGTTCAGGAAGGGGCAGACATCCTCCTATAAAGGAGTAAGATCATTGCTATTCACAAACTGCACTTCTAAAGATACTAAAGCCAAAAAAGCCTCTCCAAAAATTATTAAATGTACTTCAGCTCAGACCCGGAGTGAGTTGTGCGCCACACATGGCTAATCCCTGGTACTGCAACATCCTCTCTTAGAAAATAATGGAGGCAGGGCCTTAAAAGTGAATCTGTAAGGAAATAATGCTAAAGTATGTTAATATAATTTGGCTTTTTAAAATTATATATTTGTAAAAATTTTATATTAAAAATTGTGTATATAAATGTATATTATTTTATGCTCAAATATTTTAATACCCATTTTAACTTTAAAAATATATGTAGCATTTAAGAAAAATAATTAAATTAATTCAAATTGGTCCTATGCATATATTTTTGTAATTTTTAATACATAATAAGTAAATATAAACATTTTACTTTAGGTGGGAATTTTTAATGAGTCTTCAAAAAATAATTTTGTTTTCCTTAAATATACTTATATGAGTTAAATATTTAATACACAACTGATATAATAGCGCAAAGCATTGTTTTCTTTTGTTCTATGTTTAAAATGCATATATAAAAGTAATTACATTAATATTCAACATAAAAATACTGTTACTTTTTTAAAGTTTAATAAACACATAAAATGTTCTCTACACTGTACCATAAGGGGATCTCCGTCCCGGTGGCAGAAAACTCTACCTAGATGTGAAATTTTACTCTCAGTAACTTGACACTATTAACTTAATTTGAAACTTTTTGTACTCATATTCATGATACATTGCATGTGCCTCATATTGTAAAGTATTATTTATTTTATATTTATATACAATTTCTTAAACATTAAATTACATTTTTATATATTTTTAAAAAGTCAAAATAAATTAATTTCTTTTAACATTACTTAATGTGGGGTTCTATTTTAAGTCCCTGCCTTCATCACATGTATGTTTTACTTAATCTCTATTTTTCCTTTTAAATGACTCTTGCCTTGCTTTCCATCCTCTTCATGCCTTTTCTCTCTGAGCATCGCACCTCTAAGTCACGTGTATTTGCCTTAATCTCTATTAATGCGTTTCTGCACATCGTCCAAAACTCACTTTAAATATCACAACCTCTGCATTTTGGAAAGTGATAACCTTGCAACCTAACACTCCCTAATCTTCTCTTGCTCATCTATAAACCCCATCAAACATCTGCATGAACTCACATGCCCCCTTTCTCCACTAATGATCACACCTAACATCTGTTACTTTAATCTACTACTAAGAAACTGAAATGAATGCATACAATGGTTTGCTTGAAAACAAAAGACTAATCCTATCATCAGCAATAACCAATAAGACAGGTCTAACTGGTAACCTTGGGTTCCGGAGCAGTGTGCTGCACCATGTAAAGCACTTCAGTGCCTCATCGGGTGTAGTGAGTGCTATATAAATATAATTACAATTATTTTCTATTGGAGTGTATTGTGGTACCAGTGGTTGGCTCTGTGTGTTGCTGAACTTAGTTCATGTTAGAGCTAGAGTACATTTACTATAGTTTTGTGTCCTTTTTGGCCGCAGTAACTTTACACTGACAAAAAAAAATGGCTCCACCCCTTGTTTCAGAAGGTGGAGCCTACATGTACGTACACTTTGTACTAAATTTAAACTCTGAAATGGTGAATAGCCAAAAGCAGTAAATTCACTATGAAGTGTAATAATACATTTATACATGTCTATTTATCTACTTGTAAATTTACCTTTGTGAATAAACCCAAGAGACTTTGGGAATAAGAGTGAGAGAACGGTGGCCAGGAAAGAAGACACGTAAGCAATAGGCACAAAAGGCACAAACACAGACTTGCACTAATTGGCACAAGCCCATACAAGGGGAATGACTGAAACACGGTCATATTGAATGAGAGAGTCAAATACCGAAACCCGGGAGCAGGAGACCCAAACGTAAACACTACAACAGTAGATACAGATAAATAGGGAGACAACGCCCTACTGACCAGATTCTGCTCTACAGGATACCCAAAATCCTCGCAGAATTGAACCCTTCAGAAAGCCTTTAGCTCTACAGAGCTGCACCAATTGCAGAATTGTAATATGCAAATGCCAACATAACATAACATAAGAGGGATTGCAGATCTAGTGATGCAGGAATAGTTTCGGGTGCAAATCTACAGACTCATTCCCCCCACCCATCGCATTAACCATTGCCTGCATCTGACTTTTAGCACATATGTATGTTTCACTTGTCTTTGCAGATGAGAATAAAGCTGACTGCTGCCAACCCTTCCCCTTGCCCATTTTTCTGCTGGCACAATTCCAGGCTATTGTGCCTTGAGTGCCAGCGACATCGCAATTTACTCCTTCTACTACCATGAGGTGCTGCCAAGTGACAGTGCTGTGTAATAACATCAGTCAGAGTTGGGGGCTGCAGGGAGCCTGAAGCAGACTCATTACTCTCTGCTGCAGATGTATACAAAGAAAATCTCCCTCTATGGAAAACTCATCAATAATGTTTTAGCAAACTGTTAAATTATGAGCCCCTAAAAATGACAACAACCTCTTCTGTGCCAGGAGCTGCCAGTGTGTATTTTCTCTAATTGGCTTCATTGATTTACGTGCTTTGGCAAAGGCCTGTTCTCCAAATCCTTGAGGGGTCTAGATTCACAAGTTTTTTTTTCTTTGAGTAGTTGTGTCTTGCTCATATCTTTGATGGGGTTCACTCCTGAGTATCTAAGCCTGGTTTACAAAGATATTTTTCTGCACTTAGTTTATCTTCCATGTGGATTATTCTTGAATATCCTAGTCTGATTCGCAAAGCTTTTTCTGTGAGTAGGTGTGTCTTACTTTAATCATAGAGGAGGATTACTGCCCTTACTTCTTGGGAGTAGTTGTTTCTTAATCCTGGATTAGGAATAATTAATGTGTCATTTACTCATGACTTTTCTGGAATAGGACAAGATTACTGACATTTGTTTTACAAACTTTTTTTCTGTAAATTGTGCCTAAGGTCCTGATTTTGACTTTGGTGGTGCTCCGCTGGCTTTGCACCGGCATAGCACCGCCAAAGCCGTGCATGGTCCGCCCGCCGGATTACGAGTTCAACTCGTGTCTGGCTGGCTTTTCTTTTGCCGTTCCCACAGCGGTGACCTGAAAACCGGCACCGCAATGGGAACGCAAAAGTAGTGCCAGCATGGCATGGACTGTGAAGCATGGACTGTGAAGCATGGACTGTGAAGTCCATGCCGTGCTGGAACTTGGGGTGCATGCGCCCCCTTGAATGCATCCCCATTGCGGTGGGGGCATTTCCCCACTGCTAGCCTTTTTCATGGCGGGCCCTTGTGTAAACATGTATGCGTGAGTGAAAGTGAATGAGGGTCAAGTGACAGGTAGTGAGTGGATTGTATGAGATTGAGGCCAGATACACTATTCTTTGACGCAAGGCAATGCTGCACCGAAGTTGCAGAGAAAAAATGCTTAAATTGTGTACCTTTCCTGCTCCATCTCTGCGTTTTTGTACAATACCAAATGATAACCAAATTGAAAAGGAAACCCCAAATGCCTATTCAAAGAATATTTTTTCATCACAGACTCTAATCATTTTTATAAATGTTCCAAAAGCTACATTTAACTCACAGCTCATGTCAATGGGTTTTTATCAGTTGCTAATGTTCTAGTTTTTGAAAGGCTTGGGAAGACTCCTGGCTGGACCAGTGACATCATATATTGTGCAGTTTATTGTGCATGGAACAGGAGGAGCAGGATTCATGTTTTATAAATTGTGTGTTTCGAGGAGTAAATATTTGAGCTATTAATATAAGGGCTCAGGCAAAGGTACAGACAGAAGCCTGGATTCTGCTTGCAAGGCGGGTTCTGCACAGGAGGGTGGAGGGGAACAGGATATTTTTTTAGCTAAAGCTTGAATGAGGATATCATTGGTGCAGGACGTGCAGTGGCACCAGGGCCCTGCCACGTGACAATCCACTGCACCAGTTGCTTCAGTCATGGCTGTCAAGCCCTTTACATTCCGTTGATGGCTTACATTTATCACTCAGACAGAAGAAAGGAGACGAAGTTTCCTTGCTTGCTTTAGAGCCCTTGGCACCTTTGCTACTCAATGTCTGATTGTACAGTGGTTGACATAATGCAGATATCCCAAAGCCAGGCACACAAACACCTAATACACTGGATAAATGCACACAAAGAAAAAAAGAGCACGAGCAAATTACTGAGACTACATTAGTTTTATTGGGCGAAAATTATGATGCAGTTTTATTTGCTAAGGCAATGGGTTGTCTTATGGGCAATCCAAGGACTTCCAGTGACAATATGATGTAAGCTGACTGCCCACCTGATTAGCCAATGAGCACTAGGACTACACAACGTCTGGTGCCGAACCTTTGTAGTTCCCCCACATTTGGACCTATAGTCTAGAAAAATGAGTTCACACGCAGAGGCGAAGCGTTACCTGGCCAGACCCACTTTCTATTGCTTATAATTTCCTATGGGAATTAAGGGATGACATTGCTTTCATCCTGGGAAGTCTCTGGGGCTATTGGCATGAAGCCCCCTTTGGGCTCTTTCTTGTGGTTGCTGGCCGCACCAAAATCATTTGGCTCACCTTGTAACTCCGCCGAAAAGTTCACAATCAAATGAATGAGATCTTACTGTCCTGCAAGTTGCTGGCTTATTTGATAAGTTAATGGGTTAACTTGCAGGCAATCAAAGGGCAGCCAGCGATGATATGACATAAACTGTCCCCCTGATTAGCCATGCAGGAGTACAAAACATCTGGTGTTGAACATTGGGGTTCACCCACATCTGTACCACATAGTCCAGGAAAATCAACTCATGAGCAGGGGCAGAGCATTTTGAGGTAAGCCCCCAGTTGCTAAGGCTTACAACTGCCCGTTGGGGTAACGGAGTGCCGTTACTTTATCCAGGGGCCCTGCAATGATGACTCCGGGGTTATTGGCATGAAGTCCCCTTTGAACTCTTTCTTCTGGTTGCCTTCTGAACCAAAATCCTTTAGATCACCCTGTACCTCGCCATGCCTCAAGAGTGACAACCAGTGGGTTTCACTGCACAGGATTAGATAAAGGGGGCCAGCGGTATTGTGTTATATTATAAAGGAAAGGGAGGCTGGGAGCACACTGCCTCACATCCCAGCTGACAAGCTTTGGAGATGCACCTGTGTGCCTGTGAGTGGTACTGTGACCTGAGAGGAATTTGGCAGCATTTCCAGCAACCTCAGATGACATCTCTTTGCTCTCTACTACTTCGGCTCTCTACTGATGAAGGGCTCAACCCAGAAACACGTGTCTAGAGATATACAGCAATGTCTGCCACGTGTCTAGAGATATACAGCAATCTCTGCACCAACTTTGGTGAAAAACTACAGCTAATTTTGATGTAAGCGCTAATTGTGAACTGCATTTACCAGGATTCAAAGGGGCGAACTGTGTTGGGATGTGAGGCAGTGTGCTCCCAACCCCCCTCTGTATAGACACTGCCTGCCCTGGAAGTCACTTAACTGCAGGGAGTTTTGACTCCCTACCCAGATATTAGCCCTTTCCACCGTCCCAATGTTGGGACAAAGTAGGAAGGAAAGGGCCTGGCAGGGGGATGCTACGCCAAGCTGCTGCCTGCCTACGCTGTCATCCAATGTGCAAGACAGGCAGTCACAATCCGGCAGCGCTAATCTCTCCCCACTGCAATTCTGGCCTCATCCTGAGGGAATTAAAAATTATAACTTGATGAAGACAGTTATGCACAGGTGATTAACTTCACAAAATTCTGTAGTTTTTTTTTTTTTTAAATATATTTTTATTTCAGAGAGTTCATTAAAAGGATAGGAGATAAACAAACTTGTCGAGATAACATACATGACGGCATAGAAAGCATAAGAAGGCGGCGGAATTCATACATTATTTGTGAATAAATAAAAAGATAAATTCTGAAGTTTTGAAGTTTGTTCAATTCACAGATCTTTGCGTGTAGGTGAAAATTTCCATCACAAAAACAATAGGGGGCAAAAATGTTTTTCCCAATGTAGTTTTTGGGGAATAATTCTGGAAAAAAGTAGATTTTGTGTTTTCTAGCATTATTCTTTTTAAACTTTGCCGTCTTGGTGAACTTCAGACATTTTTAACATCCTTAAATCAGAAGAATGACCTTCAAGATTCCCACGGTTCTCAATGCTTTGCACCATGCAGGGTCATGTAACCTTCTGGGATGGGGGCTCAGAGTAGAATCTCTTTAAAATAATACATTATAATATCTATTAGATTTTTTTATCAAATCTGAAAATATTCATATTTTGGAAAGCAAAGAATGGAATTTACAGCCTTCCATTGTCTTACATTAAGGTGAAGTGTTCTAAAATGTAGTGCATTACAGCAACCGTGCTTGGAAATGCACTACGTACCACTAAGGTGCTGAAAATAGTTTTGCAGGAGAGTACGCTATAGAGTGGTCTTCAAATCTTAATCAGTATGGGCCAATGATACTGTTGCAGTAGGCATACATCTACCAACAATCATTTCATCCTTTCACTCATTCAACCTTACACACCAATACTACGAACAATGGCTCTCGTGGATGTGGCAGGTCTTGTTTCCTTTGGAATACCTCTACATCCCCTGTGGAATCCTTTCAGCCCACTAAGGTAGGCCAATTTTATATTAGGATGTTTCATATAAACTGATCTAGCCCATTATAAGTACTGGCTTTATAGTGCATAATCGTGGCCCATACATATCTATTAAGACTACTGGCTTGTACGTACCCCATTCCACAGCTTCTAAATTGACCCACAAGTGATAAAGCCTGGCTATGTGTTAGTTCTCTCATTACCAAGTATGAATCAAGGCCAAGAGTGTGCTATCTAGAAGTAAACAAAACATCCCCTCAGTGTCCTGTTGCATGTAATTGTGGAATGATATTGGACCTGATTCACAGTTTGATTCAGACTGATTCACAGTCTGATTGTAGTATGTGAAGTACTACTCTAGTAGTCCTACTTACTTACTACAAAATGTGATTCACAAACCTATGAATGTAAATCCTCCACCTCTACCTCTCTTATCTTTTCACTCTGGATATCCTCACATATGTAAGTTGACAACTTCATAGTAAATGTGGGTTGGTCCAGGCGGAGTGGCTTAAATGTGGCATAAGGAGTGCTTTAGGGAGGGACAGACCCTCAAAAGAGTATGCCCATTGCTATTCATAAACTGCTCTTCTTAAGATTCTACAGCCAAAAAGGACCCAAACTGTAGTAAAAGTACACCAGGTCGTAGCTGGAGTAAGTTCGGCACCACACATGGTCAACCACTAGTACTTAACACTCTCAGTCAGAGACTTGTTAAAATAATGTTAAAATAAATTAATAACAATAAATTAAAAAAAAAAATATATATATATATACATATATATTTTATACATATATATATATATTTATATATATATACATTTAATATAATGTTAAAATATATTTCAATAAAAATATTATTTTATGATAAAATATTTTAGTAACCTTTTTATTCAGAAATAGGTGTGGCTGAATAATAATTAATTTGATAGAATGAAATTGATTACATTTTGGTTAAGGAATTACGTTAAACGTGCTGTAGTGTTTTGTTTATTTTGTTCTACATTTAAAATAAGCATATGAAATATTTTTTATTAATATTTAACATAAAAATATATTTGCTCATTGCCTCTATGTTTTAAGAAATGTTTTAAATGTTCCCTATATTTTACCACAAGGAGAGCTGTGCCTCAGTGGTGGAGAACTTTACATTTTGCCTATGTTTTCCCACAGGGAAAGCTCTTCCTCAGTGGTGGAGAACTCCTCCTACATTGACAATTCACTAGTAACAACTTTACACTATTAGCTTGATTTTGAATTAACTATTTAATTACATTAAATAAATCATCATGTATTAAAACTAATTAAAAAAAATGTTTTTATAAAGAAGTAGTTTGAATTAATGTAATCCTTGTTTTAAAAATTAAAACGGTTTTTACAATTTTGTAACATGCAATATTATTTATGTTGTTATTCATATATAATCTTTTTTAAATTAAATTAAATGTGTATATGTTGAAAAAGTCAAAATATATTAATATATTTTGACATTATTTTGGAGTTTTATTTTGAGTCCCTGTCTCCATTATTTTCTATGGGAGGGTGTTGGAGTACCAGTGATTGGCCATTCGTGATTCTGGACAGACTCCTGGTGTGAGCTGAAGTACATGTAATACAGTTGTAGGTGCTTTTTTGGCTGTAATAACTATACACTCATAAATTTGGTTTCACCCCCTGTTTCAGAAATTGGAGACATGCAAGTCTACACTTTGGGGCCGATTCCGATCTCGGTCGGAGGCGCACCTAACACCATTCGGTCGGGAAAAAAGCCATGCGAATGCCTGTTTCCCGACCGTCCGCACATTATTCCGAACGAGCAAGTACGATGCGCACAACAGCATAGATTCCGACCCAGTCGTACTCATCCAATCCAGATCCTGTTCCCCGACCGAGCCGGATCCGTAAACGCAGAATCGAGTCGCACGGAAGCCAAAATGCAGCCCCGTCCAGGTGGACAAGTACGATGCGCTTCCCGTACGCGCCGAACCCGTCGCTACGCACGGCACGTCAAAGCATCCGGGAGAGGCGCACATAAGCTCCGATTCGCGCCACAACACGATCCACGGCTACGAGACGAACACGTCAGCGACGAGGACGAGGCGAAGCAACGAGAAAGACGAACGAGACGAACCAACCATGAATCCCATCGTGCCGATCCTACCAATATTCTACATCTACTACCGGAACAGGCACGGACGCGTACGGCGCAGAAGGTAAGTCAGACACCAACCACAAAAACAAACTACACGTACCCGACATATCACACACACACAGAGGGATGCAGAAATTACTTACACCAGCAACAGCAGCACCATAGGGGCGGGATGGCCAACACCAATGCCACATATACACATAGGGGCCCGGATGCCCACCACCACTACCACCTCTACCCAGGGGGAGCCAGATGCCTACCACTAGTACCACCTCTACCCATGGGGGGCTGGATGCCTGTCACTACTACCACCCTTACCCAGGGGGTGCCAGATGCCTACCACTACTACCACCTCTACCCAGGGGGTGCCAGATGCCTACCACTACTCCCACCTCTACCCATGGGGAGCTGGATGCCTGTCACTACTACCACCTCTACCCAGGGGGTGCCAGATGCCTACCACTACTACCACCTCTACCCAGGGGTGCCAGATGCCTACCACTACTACCACCTCTCCCCATGGGGGCTGGATGCCTGTCACTACTACCACCTCTACCCAGGGGTGCCAGATGCCTACCACTACTACCACCTCTACCCATGGGGGCTGGATGCCTGTCACTACTACCACCTCTACCCAGGGGGTGCCAGATGCCTACCACTACTCCCACCTCTACCCAGGGGGAGCCAGATGCCTACCACTACTACCACCTCTACCCATGGGGGCTGGATGCCTGTCACTACTACCACCCTTACCCAGGGGTGCCAGATGCCTACCACTACTACCACCTCTACCCAGGGGGTGCCAGATGCCTACCACTACTACCACCTCTACCCATGGGGGGCTGGATGCCTGTCACTACTACCACCTCTACCCAGGGGTGCCAGATGCCTACCACTACTACCACCTCTACCCAGGGGGTGCCAGATGCCTACCACTACTACCACCTCTCCCCATGGGGGGCTGGATGCCTGTCACTACTACCACCTCTACCCAGGGGTGCCAGATGCCTACCACTACTACCACCTCTACCCATGGGGGCTGGATGCCTGTCACTACTACCACCTCTACCCAGGGGTGCCAGATGCCTACCACTACTACCACCTCTACCCAGGGGTGCCAGATGCCTACCACTACTACCACCTCTACCCAGGGGTGCCAGATGCCTACCACTACTACCACCTCTACCCAGGGGGTGCCAGATGCCTACCACTACTACTACCTCTACCCATGGGGGGCTGGATGCCTGTCACTACTACCACCTCTACCCATGGGGGCTGGATGCCTGTCACTACTACCACCTCTACCCAGGGGGTGCCAGATGCCTACCACTACTACCATCTCTACCCAGGGGTGCCAGATGCCTACCACTACTACCACCTCTACCCATGGGGGCTGGATGCCTGTCACTACTACCACCCTTACCCAGGGGGTGCCAGATGCCTACCACTACTACCACCTCTACCCATGGGGGCTGGATGCCTGTCACTACTACCACCCTTACCCAGGGGGTGCCAGATGCCTACCACTACTACCACCTCTACCCAGGGGTGCCAGATGCCTACCACTACTACCACCTCTACCCAGGGGTGCCAGATGCCTACCACTACTACCACCTCTACCCAGGGGGTGCCAGATGCCTACCACTACTACCACCTCTACCCATGGGGGGCTGGATGCCTGTCACTACTACCACCTCTACCCATGGGGAGCTGGATGCCTGTCACTACTACCACCTCTACCCAGGGGTGCCAGATGCCTACCACTACTACCACCTCTACCCAGGGGGTGCCAGATGCCTACCACTACTACCACCTCTACCCATGGGGGGCTGGATGCCTGTCACTACTACCACCCTTACCCAGGGGTGCCAGATGCCTACCACTACTACCACCTCTACCCAGGGGGTGCCAGATGCCTACCACTACTACCACCTCTACCCATGGGGGGCTGGATGCCTGTCACTACTACCACCTCTACCCAGGGGATGCCAGATGCCTACCACTACTACCACCTCTACCCAGGGGGTGCCGGATGCCTACCACTACTACCACCTCTACCCATGGGGGCCTGGATGCCTGTCACTACTACCACCTCTACCCAGGGGGTGCCAGATGCCTACCACTATTAATACCTCTACCCAGGGGGGGCTGGATGCCTGTCACTACTACCACCTCTACGCATGGGGGGCTGGATGCCTCTCACTACTACCACCTCTACCCAGGGGGTGCCAGATGCCTACCACTACTACCACCTCTACCCAGGGGGGGCTGGATGCCTGTCACTACTACCACCTCTACCCATGGGGGGCTGGATGCCTGTCACTACTACCACCTCTACCCAGGGGGTGCCAGATGCCTACCACTACTACCACCTCTACCCATGGGGGCTGGATGCCTGTCACTACTACCACCTCTACCCAGGGGGTGCCAGATGACCTACCACTACTACCACCTCTACCCATGGGGGGCTGGATGCCTGTCACTACTACCACCTCTACCCAGGAGGTGCCAGATGCCTACCACTACTACCACCTCTACCCATGGGGGCTGGATGCCTGTCACTACTACCACCTCTACCCAGGGAGTGCCAGATGCCTACCACTACTACCACCTCTACCCAGGGGGTCCCAGATGCCTACCACTACTACCACCTCTACCCATGGGGGCTGGATGCCTGTCACTACTACCACCTCTACCCATGGGGGCTGGATGCCTGTCACTACTACCACCTCTACCCAGGGGGTGCCAGATGCCTACCACTACTACCACCTCTACCCAGGGGTGCCAGATGCCTACCACTACTACCACCTCTACCCATGGGGGCTGGATGCCTGTCACTACTACCACCCTTACCCAGGGGGTGCCAGATGCCTACCACTACTACCACCTCTACCCATGGGGGCTGGATGCCTGTCACTACTACCACCCTTACCCAGGGGTGCCAGATGCCTACCACTACTACCACCTCTACCCATGGGGGCTGGATGCCTGTCACTACTACCACCCTTACCCAGGGGTGCCAGATGCCTACCACTACTACCACCTCTACCCAGGGGGTGCCAGATGCCTACCACTACTACCACCTCTACCCATGGGGGCTGGATGCCTGTCACTACTACCACCTCTACCCAGGGGTGCCAGATGCCTACCACTACTACCACCTCTACCCAGGGGGTGCCAGATGCCTACCACTACTACCACCTCTACCCATGGGGGGCTAGATGCCTGTCACTACTACCACCTCTACCCAGGGGGGGCTGGATGCCTGTCACTACTACCACCTCTACCCAGGGGGTGCCAGATGCCTACCACTACTACCACCTCTACCTATGGGGGCTGGATGCCTGTCACTACTACCACCTCTACCCATGGGGGCTGGATGCCTGTCACTACTACCACCTCTACCCAGGGGGTGCCAGATGCCTACCACTACTACCACCTCTACCCAGGGGGTGCCAGATGCCTAGCACTACTACCACCTCTAACCATGGGGGGCTGGATGCCTGTCACTACTACCACCTCTACCCATGGGGGGCTGGATGCCTGTCACTACTACCACCTCTACCCATGGGGTGCCGGATGCCTACCACTACTACCACCTCTACCCAGGGGTGCCAGATGCCTACCACTACTACCACCTCTACCCAGGGGTGCCAGATGCCTACCACTACTACCACCTCTACCCAGGGGGTGCCAGATGCCTACCACTACTTCCACCCCTACCCAGGGGTGCCAGATGCCTACCACTACTACCACCTCTACCCATGGGGGGCTGGATGCCTGTCACTACTACCACCTCTACCCATGGGGGCTGGATGCCTGTCACTACTACCACCTCTACCCAGGGGTGCCAGATGCCTACCACTACTACCACCTCTACCCAGGGGTGCCAGATGCCTACCACTACTACCACCTCTACCCATGGGGGCTGGATGCCTGTCACTACTACCACCCTTACCCAGGGGGTGCCAGATGCCTACCACTACTACCACCTCTACCCATGGGGGCTGGATGCCTGTCACTACTACCACCCTTACCCAGGGGTGCCAGATGCCTACCACTACTACCACCTCTACCCAGGGGTGCCAGATGCCTACCACTACTACCACCTCTACCCCGGGGTGCCAGATGCCTACCACTACTACCACCTCTACCCAGGGGTGCCAGATGCCTACCACTACTACCACCTCTACCCATGGGGGCTGGATGCCTGTCACTACTACCACCTCTACCCATGGGGGCTGGATGCCTGTCACTACTACCACCTCTACCCAGGGGGTGCCAGATGCCTACCACTACTACCACCTCTACTCAGGGGGCTGGATGCCTGTCACTACTACCACCTCTACCCATGGGGGCTGGATGCCTGTCACTACTACCACCTCTACCCAGGGGGTGCCAGATGCCTACCACTACTACCACCTCTACCCAGGGGTGCCAGATGCCTACCACTACTACCACCTCTACCCATGGGGGCTGGATGCCTGTCACTACTACCACCTCTACCCAGGGGTGCCAGATGCCTACCACTACTACCACCTCTACCCATGGGGGGCTGGATGCCTGTCACTACTACCACCCTTACCCAGGGGGTGCCAGATGCCTACCACTACTACCACCTCTACCCAGGGGGTGCCAGATGCCTACCACTACTACCACCTCTACCCATGGGGGCTGGATGCCTGTCACTACTACCACCTCTACCCAGGGGTGCAGATGCCTACCACTACTACCACCTCTACCCAGGGGTGCCGGATGCCTACCACTACTACCACCTCTACCCATGGGGGCCTGGATGCCTGTCACTACTACCACCTCTACCCAGGGGTGCCAGATGCCTACCACTACTACTACCTCTACCCAGGGGGGCTGGATGCCTGTCACTACTACCACCTCTACCCATGGGGGCTGGATGCCTGTCACTACTACCACCTCTACCCAGGGGTGCCAGATGCCTACCACTACTACCACCTCTACCCAGGGGGGCTGGATGCCTGTCACTACTACCACCTCTACCCATGGGGGCTGGATGCCTGTCACTACTACCACCTCTACCCAGGGGGTGCCAGATGCCTAAAACTACTACCACCTCTACCCATGGGGGCTGGATGCCTGACACTACTACCACCTCTACCCAGGGGGTGCCAGATGCCTACCACTACTACCACATCTACCCAGGGGGTGCCAGATGCCTACCACTACTACCACCTCTACCCATGGGGGCTGGATGCCTGTCACTACTACCACCTCTACCCATGGGGGCTGGATGCCTGTCACTACTACGACCTCTACCCAGGGGGTGCCAGATGCCTACCACTACTACCACCTCTACCCAGGGGGTGCCAGATGCCTACCACTACTACCACCTCTACCCATGGGGGCTGGATGCCTGTCACTACTACCACCCTTACCCAGGGGTGCCAGATGCCTACCACTACTACCACCTCTACCCATGGGGGCTGGATGCCTGTCACTACTACCACCCTTACCCAGGGGGTGCCAGATGCCTACCACTACTACCACCTCTACCCATGGGGGCTGGATGCCTGTCACTACTACCACCCTTACCCAGGGGTGCCAGATGCCTACCACTACTACCACTTCTACCCAGGGGGTGCCAGATGCCTACCACTACTTCCACCTCTACCCATGGGGGCTGGATGCCTGTCACTACTACCACCTCTACCCAGGGGGTGCCAGATGCCAACCACTACTACCACCTCTACCCAGGGGGTGCCAGATGCCTACCACTACTACCACCTCTACCCATGGGGGCTAGATGCCTGTCACTACTACCACCTCTACCCAGGGGGGCTGGATGCCTGTCACTACTACCACCTCTACCCAGGGGGTGCCAGATGCCTACCACTACTACCACCTCTACCTATGGGGGCTGGATGCCTGTCAGTACTACCACCTCTACCCATGGGGGCTGGATGCCTGTCACTACTACCACCTCTACCCAGGGGTGCCAGATGCCTACCACTACTACCACCTCTACCCAGGGGGTGCCAGATGCCTAGCACTACTACCACCTCTAACCATGGGGGCTGGATGCCTGTCACTACTACCACCTCTACCCATGGGGGGCTGGATGCCTGTCACTACTACCACCTCTACCCATGGGGTGCCAGATGCCTACCACTACTACCACCTCTACCCAGGGGGTACCAGATGCCTACCACTAGTACCACCTCTACCCAGGGGGTGCCAGATGCCTACCACTACTACCACCTCTACCCAGGGGGTGCCAGATGCCTACCACTACTACCACCTCTACCCAGGGGGTGCCAGATGCCTACCACTACTACCACCTCTACCCATGGGGGCTGGATGCCTGTCACTACTACCACCTCTACCCATGGGGGCTGGATGCCTGTCACTTCTACCACCTCTACCCAGGGGGTGCCAGATGCCTACCACTACTACCACCTCTACCCAGGGGGTGCCAGGTGCCTACCACTACTACCACCTCTACCCATGGGGGGCTGGATGCCTGTCACTACTACCACCCTTACCCAGGGGTGCCAGATGCCTACCACTACTACCACCTCTACCCATGGGGGGCTGGATGCCTGTCACTACTACCACCCCTACCCAGGGGTGCCAGATGCCTACCACTACTACCACCTCTACCCAGGGGGTGCCAGATGCCTACCACTACTACCACCTCTACCCAGGGGGTGCCAGATGCCCACCACTACTACCACCTCTACCCAGGGGGTGCCAGATGCCTACCACTACTACCACCTCTACCCAGGGGTGCCGGATGCCTACCACTACTACCACCTCTACCCATGGGGGCCTGGATGCCTGTCACTACTACCACCTCTACCCAGGGGGTGCCAGATGCCTACCACTACTACCACCTCTACCCAGGGGGGGCTGGATGCCTGTCACTACTACCACCTCTACCCATGGGGGGCTGGATGCCTGTCACTACTACCACCTCTACCCAGGGGGTGCCAGATGCCTACCACTACTACCACCTCTACTCAGGGGGGGCTGGATGCCTGTCACTACTACCACCTCTACCCATGGGGGGCTGGATGCCTGTCACTACTACCACCTCTACCCAGGGGGTGCCAGATGCCTACCACTACTACCACCTCTACCCAGGGGGTGCCAGATGCCTACCACTACTACCACCTCTACCCATGGGGGCTGGATGCCTGTCACTACTACCACCTCTACCCAGGGGGTGTCAGATGCCTACCACTACTACCACCTCTACCCATGGGGGCTGGATGCCTGTCACTACTACCACCTCTACCCAGGGGGTGCCAGATACCTACCACTACTACCCCCTCTACCCATGGGGGCTGGATGCCTGTCACTACTACCACCTCTACCCAGGGGGTGCCAGATGCCTACCACTACTACCACCTCTACCCAGGGGTGCCAGATGCCTACCACTACTAGTACCTCTACCCATGGGGGCTGGATGCCTGTCACTACTACCACCTCTACCCATGGGGGCTGGATGCCTGTCACTACTACCACCTCTACCCAGGGGGTGCCAGATGCCTACCACTACTACCACCTCTACCCAGGGGTGCCAGATGCCTACCACTACTACCACCTCTACCCATGGGGGCTGGATGCCTGTCACTACTACCACCCTTACCCAGGGGTGCCAGATGCCTACCACTACTACCACCTCTACCCATGGGGGCTGGATGCCTGTCACTACTACCACCCTTACCCAGGGCGTGTCAGATGCCTACCACTACTACCACCTCTACCCAGGGGTGCCAGATGCCTACCACTACTACCATCTCTACCCATGGGGGCCTGGATGCCTGTCACTACTACCACCTCTACCCAGGGGGTGCCAGATGCCTACCACTACTACCACCTCTACCCAGGGGGTGCCAGATGCCTACCACTACTACCACCTCTACCCAGGGGGGGCTGGATGCCTGTCACTACTACCACCTCTACCCAAGGGGGCTGGATGCCTGTCACTACTACCACCTCTACCCAGGGGTGCCAGATGCCTACCACTACTACCACCTCTACCTATGGGGGCTGGATGCCTGTCACTACTACCACCTCTACCCATGGGGGCTGGATGCCTGTCACTACTACCACCTCTACCCAGGGGGTGCCAGATGCCTACCACTACTACCACCTCTACCCAGGGGGTGCCAGATGCCTACCACTACTACCACCTCTACCCATGGGGGCTGGATGCCTCTCACTACTACCACCTCTACCCATGGGGGCTGGATGCCTGTCACTACTACCACCTCAACCCAGGGGGTGCCAGATGCCTACCACTACTACCACCTCTACCCAGGGGTGCCAGATGCCTACCACTACTACCACCTCTACCCAGGGGGTGCCAGATGCCTACCACTACTACCACCTCTACCCAGGGGGTGCCAGATGCCTACCACTACTACCACCTCTACCCATGGGGGGCTGGATGCCTGTCACTACTACCACCTGTACCCAGGGGGTGCCAGATGCCTACCACTTCTACCACCTCTACCCAGGGGGTGCCAGATGCCTACCACTACTACCACCTCTACCCATGGGGGGCTGGATACCTGTCACTACTACCACCCTTACCCAGGGGGTGCCAGATGCCTACCACTACTACCACCTCTACCCATGGGGGCTGGATGCCTGTCACTACTACCACCCTTACCCAGGGGGTGCCAGATGCCTACCACTACTACCACCTCTACCCAGGGGGTGCCGGATGCCTACCACTACTACCACCTCTACCCATGGGGGCTGGATGCCTGTCACTACTACCACCTCTACCCAGGGGGTGCCAGATGCCTACCACTACTACCACCTCTACCCAGGGGCTGCCAGATGCCTACCACTACTACCACCTCTACCCATGGGGGGCTGGATGCCTGTCACTACTACCACCCTTACCCAGGGGGTGCCAGATGCCTACCACTACTACCACCTCTAACCATGGGGGGCTGGATGCCTGTCACTACTACCACCCTTACCCAGGGGGTGCCAGATGCCTACCACTACTACCACCTCTACCCATGGGGGGCTGGATGCCTGTCACTACTACCACCCTTACCCAGGGGGTGCCAGATGCCTACCACTACTACCACCTCTACCCATGGACCTGGATGCCTGTCACTACTACCACCCTTACCCAGGGGATGCCAGATGCCTACCACTACTACCACCTCTACCCAGGGGGTGCCAGATGCCTACCACTACTACCACCTCTACCCATGGGGGGCTGGATGCCTGTCACTACTACCACCTCAACCCAGGGGGTGCCAGATGCCTACCACTACTACCACCTCTACCCAGGGGGTGCCAGATGCCTACCACTACTACCACCTCTACCCAGGGGGTGCCAGATGCCTACCACTACTACCACCTCTACCCAGGGGGTGCCAGATGCCTACCACTACTACCACCTCTACCCATGGGGGGCTGGATACCTGTCACTACTACCACCCTCTACCCAGGGGGTGCCAGATGCCTACCACTTCTACCACCTCTACCCAGGGGTGCCAGATGCCTACCACTACTACCACCTCTACCCATGGGGGGCTGGATGCCTGTCACTACTACCACCCCTACCCAGGGGGTGCCAGATGCCTACCACTACTACCACCTCTACCCATGGGGGCTGGATGCCTGTCACTACTACCACCCTTACCCAGGGGTGCCAGATGCCTACCACTACTACCACCTCTACCCAGGGGTGCCGGATGCCTACCACTACTACCACCTCTACCCATGGGGGCTGGATGCCTGTCACTACTACCACCTCTACCCAGGGGTGCCAGATGCCTACCACTACTACCACCTCTACCCAGGGGGTGCCAGATGCCTACCACTACTACCACCTCTACCCATGGGGGGCTGGATGCCTGTCACTACTACCACCCCTACCCAGGGGGTGCCAGATGCCTACCACTACTACCACCTCTACCCATGGGGGGCTGGATGCCTGTCACTACTACCACCTCTACCCAGGGGGTGCCAGATGCCTACCACTACTACCACCTCTACCCATGGGGGGCTGGATGCCTGTCACTACTACCACCCTTACCCAGGGGGTGCCAGATGCCTACCACTACTACCACCTCTACCCATGGGGGGCTGGATGCCTGTCACTACTACCACCCTCTACCCAGGGGTGCCAGATGCCTACCACTACTACCACCTCTACCCAGGGGGTGCCAGATGCCTACCACTACTACCACCTCTACCCATGGGGGCTGGATGCCTGTCACTACTACCACCTCTACCCAGGGGGTGCCAGATGCCTACCACTACTACCACCTCTACCCAGGGGTGCCAGATGCCTACCACTACTACCACCTCTACTCATGGGGGCTGGATGCCTGTCACTACTACCACCTCTACCCTGGGGGGCTGGATGCCTGTCACTACTACCACCTCTACCCAGGGGGTGCCAGATGCCTAACCACTACTACCACCTCTACCCAGGGGGTGCCAGATGCCTACCACTACTACCACCTCTACCCATGGGGGCTGGATGCCTGTCACTACTACCACCTCTACCCATGGGGGGCTGGATGCCTGTCACTACTACCACCTCTACCCAGGGGGTGCCAGATGCCTACCACTACTACCACCTCTACCCAGGTTGTGCCAGATGCCTACCACTACTACCACCTCTACCCATGGGGGGCTGGATGCCTGTCACTACTACCACCTCTACCCATGGGGGGCTGGATGCCTGTCACTAATACCACCTCTACCCAGGGGGTGCCAGATGCCTACCACTACTACCACCTCTACCCAGGGGGTGCCAGATGCCTACCACTACTACCACCTCTACCCAGGGGTGCCAGATGCCTACCACTACTACCACCTCTACCCATGGGGGGCTGGATGCCTGTCACTACTACCACCTCTACCCAGGGGGTGCCAGATGCCTACCACTACTACCACCTCTACCCAGGGGGTGCCAGATGCCTACCACTACTACCACCTCTACCCATGGGGGCTGGATGCCTGTCACTACTACCACCTCTACCCAGGGGGTGCCAGATGCCTACCACTACTACCACCTCTACCCAGGGGGTGCCAGATGCCTACCACTACTACCACCTCTACCCATGGGGGGCTGGATGCCTGTCACTACTACCAACTCTACCCAGGGGGGCTGGATGCCTGTCACTACTACCACCTCTACCCAGGGGGTGCCAGATGCCTACCACTACTACCAGCTCTACCCAGGTGGTGCCAGATGCCTACCACTACTACCAACTCTACCCATGGGGGCTGGATGCCTGTCACTACTACCACCTCTACCCATGGGGGCTGGATGCCTGTCACTACTACCACCTCTACCCAGGGGTGCCAGATGCCTACCACTACTACCACCTCTACCCAGGGGGTGCCAGATGCCTACCACTACTACCACCTCTACCCATGGGGGCTGGATGCCTGTCACTACTACCACCTCTACCCATGGGGGCTGGATGCCTGTCACTACTACCACCTCTACCCAGGGGGTGCCAGATGCCTACCACTACTACCACCTCTACCCAGGGGGTGCCAGATGCCTACCACTACTACCACCTCTACCCAGGGGGTGCCAGATGCCTACCACTACTACCACCTCTACCCATGGGGGGCTGGATGCCTGTCACTACTACCACCTCTACCCAGGGGGTGCCAGATGCCTACCACTACTACCACCCCTACCCATGGGGGGCTGGATGCCTACCACCAACAACACCCCCACTCACAGGATGGCTAATACATGACACAACAAGCACACACCAACATAAAGAATGCAACATAAAGACATCCCCCCCAACACCATGACAAGCGGGTGTAGACTGTGTCAAATGCCTACAACGCTGAACATGACTTTGAACATACAATGTGACCCCCTATCACATGTGCCACACATAAATGTGTGTGACCCCCACAATGCAAGCAGGCCATGACCATTGTGGCAATGGGGTCCAAAACCCCATCATCACAGTGACCAAAATGTAAGTGTGGGGTCCATAGCTGAAGCACATCTTGAACATTGTGGCAATGGGGTCCAAACCCCCATCATCACAGTGACTAAAATGTAAGTGTGGGGTCCATAGCTGAAGCACATTTTGAACATTGTGGCAATGGGGTCCAAATCCCCATCATCACAGTGACCAAAATGTAAGTGTTGACAAAGAAAAGGTGCAACTGCCAAACTGCATGGATGATTCCTGGTCACAGAACAACAAACACATCAGTGGCAAAGTAGTGCTTGTGTCCCATAGCAACATAGATTGGGGGAGGCAAACAGTGCAGTGCAAATAAGACATACCTTTGGCCATGTGCAGACAAACATCACCCATGGGGGCTGACACTGTCAACATTCATCAATGACACAATGACAGAAGTGACCATCAGAA
This sequence comes from Calotriton arnoldi, assembly GCA_963921515.1. Lineage (NCBI taxonomy): Eukaryota > Metazoa > Chordata > Amphibia > Caudata > Salamandridae > Calotriton > Calotriton arnoldi. The sequence goes on along the minus strand of CAWUFW010008600.1, from coordinate 605,978 downwards.
TGCAGACCCACATATTTGCACCAATGGGCACGCAAATGCAGATACCCTGTGGAGACTGTAGATGTGAAGTGAACAGATGCCATGCCATGGCAGCAATGGGACACACAAACAATGATCATTGTGCTGACTGATGACCTAGGAGTCCCAGGGACAGCAGGGGAAACACACCAAACAACATACAGCCAATGGCACACTAAAGATATGCCAATGCAGTGGTGCAGATGCACAAACACAAACAGGCAGACCCACACTGCACATCAAACACAACAGGTGAGGGGGGGGTGCCAGTGTCCCCAGGCAACCACACAACACATGAGGAGGCCTGAATACCAATTACACAGATGTGCATACAGTGCCACACAAAGGTAACTCATGGATCCAAATCCCCTATGTGGGCAATCAGGCATTATCAGATGAGAGGGAGCACAAATCACACATGTCACACAAGCATGTAGGAACAGCAACTGACACAGCAAGACACAGAGACACCACAGCACTACCCACAGGGCCCCCACAATGTGGTGACCCTGGGCTGCATGATAATCCCACTGTGATGACAAAGCTAGATGTCGTTCACACTGTGAACCACAGTCATGTGTCCTGAGCAACAAACTACCATCACACCTACACAAGCACAAATCAATCAGCACGGCCAGTAAGCCAAGGCCAACATGGAGGCAGGGGTCTAGCCGGGCAACAACTCTCATCTGCACACACTCAACACCACACACCTCGACCTCCAACAATGTGCAGCAGTGAAGCTCACATGCACTGGTGACATTGCACATGCACCCATGACAATCCCAGGGGGGGTGGTGGGAACCAAGGTGCAGAAACACATCACACATGGCCACTCAACAAGACTCCTGAATGTCTGACACACTGCACACTACGCTGTACATGGACATGACCGCAATACCACACCAACCAATGGGATCCCAGCCACAGTCACACACCAATGAAGAAGCCAAGGTCACCCACAAAGAACACACATAGACAACTACCAACATTGCAGCCCTGACCCTGAGGAGTGCCAGCAGTCACACACACAACGTGTCACAACCAATGAAAGCTAACACAAACCGGAAATCACATGACAGGTGTAAACAACAAGTGCCAAGGGGAATCCTGACTGTGACCCATCAGCGTCTGCCCACAAACTCAGCCCTGACAGCAAACACACCTATGGGTGACACCCTGATGACCAGTAATGTGCCATGCACCCACATCACAGAGAACCCAGGGAGAAGACTTTGGGGGAACATAGGTCAACTCAGCAAGCATCACAAACAGGAACATCACTAGGGATCCCAGCATGCACAGCAAAATGGAAGTGAACACACAGACATGCTCATACAACACACACCTTGGGCGCAGGCGATGTCACAGGAGTACACACTGCCATGAGGGGACTCCACTCCTGTGTGAGGAAAGCTGTGCCATATGTCGCCTCAGTAGGGCTCCATCATGTCAGCAGAACACTTGGTCACACAGTCAACAATTAGCACCAAATGAAGGCTCCCGTCACATCAGCCTGGTCATGGGAGTGTCAACGAAATCATCAGCACAGATCCACCACACATGTATAGCAAGTTGCACTGACAACACAGATGAGTCCTTCCCCATTGATGCCCAAACCTGCATGTCCAGTGGAGATGGCCACACGGTCAGGGAAGTAGACTAATTGAACAATGGCAAGCACAACAGATGTGCAGGGGTGGAAGCCACAGATGTGACATTGCTAATGTAAGTAGGAAATCCCATTGCCAAATATTGAAAACATTACACCCTCAGATGCTGCTAAGGATGACATGGATACACCACAGGATAGGACACAGTCCCCCTGGACCACATGGGTTCCTGCACAGTAACACTTCATTTTCATGAGACCAAATATCACCATCACTGCAGCAAGGGCATGGTTAGCATCATCAACATCATGTACATCAGAAGCAAAAGCACTAGAGAACAGAAAGTTGCTTTATTCAGCATATGTGGGTTCCAAAGTTGAAGTCATGTAAAAAATAAACAAAGGACAATGGCCAGTCCATCATGAAAGTCAAAACAGGGTGACAGTGGCAGATGTCACCCTACGCATGCCTGCACTGATAAAAACCAGGGACAATCCCCTCGGACGGGCATACGGGGGGGCAGGCCAGGCACCGCAGGGACAGGATCAGGGCTCACCAGAAGGAGGCAGGGAAGGGATGGTGGGTGATGGAGAGCCACTGACAACTGCAGTGGAGGTGTCTGACATGGTGTGTGCCGGCACAACTGGGGGGCATGACTCAGATGGTGTGGGTGCCGGCACGACTGCAGTGGACCGTGCAGATGGAGTGGACAGGTTCGCCACTGCAGTGCCCAAGTCAGACAGGGTGGTAGTGGACTCCACTGCAGTGCCTACCTCCAGGGGAGGAGAATGGGGATCAGGTAAGGTGGGCAGGACAGAGGGGAGGACACCCTCACCACACCAGTGGCACAGACAAGCGCAGCGGGGGGTGTGGGGCCGGAAGATCAAGTGGCAGGGGGAGAAGGCCTGATCCTTTTGGGGATGGTGTATCTGTGGGTGGGGGAACATGGGGCAGGGTGTGGTGGGGGCACCTGTGGAGTGGGGGCCTGAGGGATGGAGGAAGGACACTTGGTGCCTGAGCTGCAGGGCGGCGGCGGGGTCTTGCTCTTCCGGGTCCGGGGGGACTTGCGGGTGGAGGCGTCAGTCGGTCTGCGCCTGGGGGAGGGTGTCCGGGGGCGAGGGGCACTCCGCTCCGTGTGGGTGGGCTTCCTCTTCCCCCTGAATGCTGTATCAGCTGGATCAGAGGGGAAGAGGCCGAGGTCACTGAGGAAGAGCCACTGTGTCTTTGGGGTTGCAGGTGAGGCAAGGGAGGGGGCTTTGGAGGGAGAGGCAACTGAGGACTGCGCAGTGCTCGTGGATGCGTGTGTGTGTGCCTGGGCCCCATCCCCTGTGAGTGTGGTTTCAGTCCCCTGACTGTGCGTGCGTGTGCGTCTTGTTTGTGGCGTGTGTGTCTGTGTGCTGCTCGTGTCTGTGCTGGTGTGTGCCTGTGCCGGTGTGTGTGTGCTTGGGACAGGTAAGGTGCTGGGGAGTGTGGATGGGGCAGAGGCAGGAGGGGTGAAGGACTGTCGGAGGAGGGACACTGCTGCCGTCAGGGAGGAGTCCATGGACTATTGCCCCTCTGTAGGGCAGACATGCCCGATGAGATGCCCTCCATGAACGACACCAGCTGAGTTAACAGAGTGGTGTGTGCATGGAGGACACTCAGCATCGCTGTCTGCCCTACATGGAGCTGGCGAAGGAGGTACACAGACTCCTCACTCAGGGCAGCAGGGGACACAGGGGCAGGGGGTGCAGTGCCTGGCCCAAAGGAGACACGCTCCCGAACATGGGAGCCTCCACGGACCTCGGGAATGTGAGCCGATGGGAGGGCGGTGGTGGTGGTGGCGGGGACAGCAACACTAGCTGGGGTGTGGTGGCTGCTGACACCCGCCTCCATAAGGGAGTCATCCTCCGAGCTGCTGTGGTCCTCAGCTGAGGTGGATGGTGCTGAGGACTCCTCGGTGTGGCTCCCCTCGCCCTCCATGCCACTGGGTCCCTCCGACCACTCCTCGGCTGCTGACCCAGTCTGGCTCTGCGGCTCCTCCTGGTCCGTGGAGCTGTCCCCTCCTGTGGCCGTGGATGTATCTGCAATCAATAGGGAAACAGACAGACATCAGTCACCTGCACCGAACGCACACACCACAGTAAGTACAGCACATTACAGAGCAAGCCCTGGCATCCTTAGTTGAACATTGCTAAAAGTGCCCAAACAGAACAGGAGAAGCCAATTGTCAGTCTGATGGTCAACCATGGCACTCACATCCCACCTGGCCTTGCACCCATCTGTCTGGTGTCTGTTGGATGGCAATACCCCAGTGTGGACACATGCACCACCTACACAGTAGTTGGACAGTGCAGAGAACCCGGTGAAGCATGTGAACATGCACACATCACAATTCTTGCCACTGAGTCAGTACAGGTGTCCGGATGAAAGGGATGCCCAGAGTCAAATAAGAAATGCATGTGATGCATACCAGTGACAGACACCATGATGCACCCATGTCCTGATAGCCATTGCCACAATGGTGTGCATGTAGCACATGTCACTCCCCTGCAGGATCACTCATAGGAAGTCACATGTCATGGCACAGGCATGCCTGCTAAGTCATACATCACTGTCTCCAGTCACATGGGCAGGGCAGCCAGACAACAACACTCTGCACTGTGTCACAATAGTAGGTCTTGGGGAATGCAAGTCCTGGAGCTGAACAAGTGCACATGTACATCCCCCACACACCACATCATCTGAACCCTTATCTGTCCAGGTCATACCGATTGGACATATGGGAGACCTGTAACACAACCCTCTGAACCTGAGCACCTCACAATCTGCTGTGAATGGGAAACAGCTGCCTGAACTTCCCATTCGCATACCCCAGTCTGCACGGTCAGGTGATTAAACACCTATGTGTCACACAAGTATCGTCTCCTATGGTCACATCTCCGGTGGCATGCTGAGCCCCAACCGAGAAACACCCCAGCAGCCCTGACAACGAAGCCACAGCACACTGACACAGAGGCAGACACCTGAGGGGACATATCACTGAGCACAACGTGTCAGCTGATACACGGGAGTGGGAGTACAGAGTGTATTGTATGGCCTGGATTAGGCATGACTGTCCTGCCCCCACATGAATGAGGGATGAGCCCTGGACAGTAGGCAGCTGGCTAAGTATGTGTGACACACGTAATATACACACTCCTGGGGCCCAAACATTGTTCCCACCCGCAGCATGGGTGTGTGCCAGATACCCCAGGCACATGTGGTGGATCAGCTCAGCAATTGGACCACATATCAAAGTAACACGCAGATTACATGTCAGAACACAGGCATTGTGTAAGCAATGGACCCACCCATGATGCCCACCACAGAGTTAGGGAAACATATGCTGTCCCCCACCTTGAGTCAAGCAAACTGCAAGGACACAGTACCCAAGTGACACAATTCCCTGACTGTAAGGGCCACACCTGGGTATCAGATGAGGAGTGGGCAGTGCACAATAGAGGGACATGGGTCCTGGACCACATGACTGATGTACTGTAGAAGTTTAACCAGGCCAGAGGAGGGCACATAGCATGGCAGACAAAGTTCACAATGCAGTCATGGACTCACCCCCTCCTTGCTGCTCTCTGTCCTTCAGCTGCCCATCCAGATCAGGGAAGACCACCGCCAGGATCCTGAGCATGTGGGGGGTCAGGGTCCGGTGTCCGCCCCTCCTGCGAGGAGGCGACAGCTTCAGCTGGACCCGTGCGATCCTCCGGGTCCAGCCCTGAAGGTCCTGCCACCTCTTCTGGCAGTTGCGGATCCGGCGCTTGTAGACCCCCACGGATCTCACTGCCCGGACGATGGTCAGCCATATCTGCTGCTTCTGGTGGGCATCAACCTGTGAGGATGACAAAGTGAGAATGCCATTACTACACATGCAACATATCCATGCATTACACAGTTGGATATACATGTCTCATGGACAGTATGCCAGCAGTTACTACATGGTATCATTGCCTGGGAAGTAAAACCTTGTTCAAATGCACTGTCACTGCACTATGCCTGTTCAGTGCATGTAACTACACACTATGGGGGTGACAACTACTCAGTGAGCCTGCTAGCCAGTGGCGTGCAGACTGTTAGCCTTGCTAGTCAGACAACATGCACATTTAGAAAGGCAGTGGAGAGAACACTCACCTGCTCCCCTGCTTTCCCATACAGCTTGCTGTACTGTGGAAGGAGGCTGTCCAGCAGGGCCTGGTTCTCCTCAGTGCTGAAGGCTGGGGCTCTCTCCACAGTACGTGCCATTGCAGGGTCCAGAGGGTGCAGATACAGCAGCAGTGGTGGTGGCAGATGTCGTCCTGGAGCATGTAGTGCAGGCAA